>JANHZT010006848.1:228887-248143 GCA_032468215.1 Stegonotus admiraltiensis | reverse complement strand
TATTTTAACTAAATCTGGGGGTGGGGGTGGGGATACAAGATTTCCCATTCCTTGCACTTCATTGCTGTGCTGGTTGTATTTGCTGCTTTGGGCTGAGAAAGATCAAGATAAAACTGAATTGTGTTAAAATCCTATTAGATTCCGTCATGCTGTACCTATATGAACAAGATTAACTTTAAATTATTGAGATGTTAGAAACCACTGATTAGGGCCACCTAGTGGGAAAAATAATTATATCAGCTTTCAAATTTAAAATTCCAATGTTTTTGTTAGAAATGGTAAACAGTTTTAACTAAATTGGCTTCAAGAAGAAAGTTTTTGTTTAAAAAAAATGGAAGTGCAATAACTGAGACAGTATTTACTGAAACAGCTGAATGCTCTTCATTTATATATTCAATGGATACTTTACCCATAACTGAAGATATATTCATAATTGTACTGTTAGTATTATCTGTTGTATTGATTGTAAGGTTGGCCAAATTGACTGCCTGTTATGTGTTATATTCTGATACTTGTACTAAAATATTACTTTTTTCAAAGTGATTCTTACTGTAATTCAGTCTGTTACTTAAAGTGGCCATCTGTGAAAGTGCTCTGTTTTAACCCGTTTATTAACAATGTTTTTACTTCAGGGAAAAAGAAAATTAATTAAAACACTAATATGGAAGCATAAAAGAAAATGAATCCTGTGAAAACCCTTAATCATATATCTGTGTAAGGGGAGTCTGGAAAAGCAGTTGATAATATGGTTGATTTGCAATCAAAATATGCTTTTCAACAGTTCTTTTAAATTTTCCAGAAACGCTTTTGGATAATAGAAGGAGGAAGCAAAAGATAAGAGTACTGTGTGCAAATAATTCTTTGTTCAAATACTATGGTGTGCAAATAGTTCTTTGTTTAAATACTAGGGTAAGAAAAAATTGTGACACTAGAACAAATGGCATTTTGAAATGTCAATTTTTAGAATCTGACTTTTTATACATTATTGTTACTAATCAAATTATGACACATCATTGATGTGGATTTCCAAAGTATGTGATTTAGGTTTTTACATCAAATTACCCACTATTAAGTACCAAAACCTAATTATTATTTTTTTAAAAGTTAAATCTTTTTAAAAAAGTTTTTAAAACCCTGTTGCATTCAATGTAAGTACCTCATTTTGGTGGAAAGAAGAAAAATTAGTAACAAATCCACCTGCAAAAATTGCTTAGGAAAGGCATTGTTAGTTGCCTTATATGAACTTGATTTATACAACAGAGATTAATCTCAGTTTGAAAGGTTTCTGAAACCTAAGATCCATAAATGCTTTTATATCTACCCCATTGTTCTTCATTCTACCAAATTAAATATACACTATGCCAAGTGCATAATGTCTTTTTCCAGGCGGCACTTTTAAGGTAAAGATTTAATTATATCAAAGACTGTACAGGGAGTAACACAACCCAGATCATTAACATGTATAAGAAATTACTCCCTTGTTTAAAAATTTGCAGTGATGTTTGACACAGACAAAAATGACCCTTCGGCTTTGATCCTAAGTAGTGTATTATTGTCTTTTGTTTTCCTATCTGCTATGCAGTACATTCAGCCAGATAGCTGTTTGAATGTATTTGGAGGAAATGTTTGAGTATTTATTGAGATTTAGAATAAAATCTTTTTTAAAACCTAAATGTGATGCTTTGCTTGACTTGGTGTAGCACATCTTGTTTTTGCATTGAATTTATTGTGTTCCTTCTCTGTTCAACACCTGAAGCCTTTGAAACATTATCAAAACATTTACAAAAGACAGTGAAAATAGTCAAATGCAATGAATACATAGATAGTATGTGAAAAATATGAAACACTTCATTGAACAGTAGGCATTCAGACTTTTTTCAAACTGTAGAAAAGCCACTCAAAAAGCAATGTTTTCATTTAACCTATATTGTCCTGAAGAAAGCATTCCATAAATAGGCCTCATCAGGACAGGGGTAAGGGAGGAGGCTTTGCTTAAGATTTTCTAGCTTGCTACCAAAGGCTTTAATGTCAGGACCACAATATCAATGTGGACCTGTAAGTTAGTTGACTGCTATCAAAGGACTGACAGAGTGGTCATATCACTTAATTCTAGTTCATAAATGTGCAGTTTTATTTGAATTAATTACGTTTCCAAATTATCTTCTCATATGTATGCCAAGGCTGCAAAGGAGACGTTACTGATAGAAGTGTTAGCAGGATGTTAGGCCTCATAAGAGGGACTATTGGTAAATCAATCTGTTGATATGGTTAGTTTTTTCCAATCTATGTCCTTATGATGTGTTGGACTGCAGTTCCCATACATATTGGAGCAGAAGTCCCATTATCAGTATGGCTATCGACATGAAAGGAATATAAGATACCCAGGGAACATTGTGGTGGGATTCATGCAACTTAATACTGTACAATGTTCTTTCTAGTATTTTCAGTCTTTTCTTTCTGTACATAGTGTCACATCTTTTCTGCCCCAACCCACCTAACAAGATGGAAAAGGGCTGAACTAATTTTATTTATGCAATTTTTATTGCATCCAGCATAGGAATCATTTTCACTACTACTATATATACTACTATATTCATGTTGTCCTTTTCTGCATCTTCTCTAAGTTGCTTAAACTGGTGGGCCTTAACTATACATGACATTCCAGCAGGAGTCAGGCGTGGTCAGATTCAGACCCTGCATCTATATAGGCATGACGCTTCTGGCAATGTTCTTTTTTATTTTTTTCCTCCTGAATTTGCCGTTTTCTCAGCAATTGCAATCTAGATAGTTTTCATAGAGCTATCAATTACAATCCCAAACTCTTGATTAAACAATTTTTGGGGACTTAGGAAGCACACCTGAATTCAAATGGCTCTCTCATCCTGATGGCATTCCAGAACAACTTAAAGAATGTCCTGGGGCCTAGGCTTTGTAATAGGTTGGATGGAATTCCTTGTTAAGATGCATTTGTCGTACATTTTGATATTGGTGTTCCAGATTTGCCCTTTTATTAATTTCTCTTTGTGTCTTGCATTTATCTTGATATATTTGTTTATTTAGATTGTGAACTACCCAGAGTTGGTCCATATTTGGCCAGTGTCAAAATTGAATTCATTCATTCATTCAATAGCGATCTTCAGCAAACCCAGCCACCTCATTATTTATCTCAATTGCAAATAATTTATGAATACTGTAAATTTAAAAAAATCATTAATCCCAGCAATGCCGATCCTTCTTTTTGCAAAAATTGACTATTCCCCCACCCAGTCTTTGTAATTAAATTAGCTTAATAACTAATTTTCTTAAACCCCATGACTTCTAGGTCTATTCTTGAATCTCGTGAGTACCTTGGTGAAAATCCCTTTGTAAATCCAATAGAATTGATTTTGTAGATAACCGGTGTCCATGTTTGGTGACATTCTCGTGAAGAGTTTGTGAGACTGAACATATCTATGAAAGATACAATGTCCTATTTATTTATTTTTATTTGGAGTATGTAACTTTTTTTCCATTAAGGCAAGTCTGGAATCCAGGAAATTGTGAGTTCTAGTTCTGTGTTAGGCATGAGAGTGGCTTGGGTGACTTTCGGCCAATCACACTCCCTCAGCCCAACTCACAGAGTTACTGTGAGAAAAATTGGAGGAGGAAAGAGTATTAGGTATGTTTGCTGCCTTGAATTATTTATAAAAATAATACAGGCAGGATAAAAACAAATTAAACCCTTGTTTCATCTGTTCCATGTGCCTTAAATATAACTTGTTTTAATGTCTCTGGGACACAATAGCTAGAATCTTTGTCCTGACTCTTCCCTCCAGTGAAACAGAATTTTGATTTATTTCATAATGATTTTCAATCAAGTAACACCAAATGAAATGATAGTTGCATTGGGTCTTCTTGTTTTTAAAAATATGAATAAATGCAATGCATGATGCTTAGGAATTTACTCTTTTAATAGTTCTACAAAATGGGAAAATTAACTCTAGCTTTTTCTTGCATTTGAAACACAGATGCTTTTTAGAAATATGTGGAAGATAAATGAAGTTTATAATTCAGGAGCTGGGGACTAATCAATATTGCATGGAATCTTTTTTGAATGTGAATCAGCAGGTCTTTAATTTTTTTAGTTGGTGCTATTGTTCCAACAGCAAGCTTTACTCCTATTGTCCAGTGTTTGTCCAGCTCACGTTTACTGGACTGTGGGAACGGATTAGGGTTTCATGGTTTCTTCCCCCTTTTGCATAAATGCTTGATCAAAGACATTCCTTGGATGACAAAACACTGTATACTGTGTCACACAGTCCTGACCAGACTGCATGAACAGTAGCTTAAAAACACATGCCCATATTGTTCTCTAACAAGCTATTTCTTTTTTCTTTTTTAAAAAAGGACAACAAATTTAGATTTAGACACACTTAAAAAAATAAAGACTTAATGTGCTATTTTATATGCATACATCTATATCTCTCTTATCTGTCTTCTTTTTAATGATTGTTTCTACAAATGCAACTCCACACAGTAAAATTAAAATAGAAATAGTGAATGATTATTAAACTATACATTCATGTATTCAATTTGATAATGCCATTTTTTAAAAACCCTGATTTCATTTCAATGATTCTGAAGCAGCTTGCAACAGAATGTAGCATTTAAATGCAAAATATTTACATGTGTCTGGTTGGAAAAGAGCGAAGAAAAATGCTGGAATGGGAATTGGAAGTAATGTTAAAATCCCTCTCTGGTGTTTTGGTGTTATTACTATCCTCACAGCCTATAGGAAATGTGGAGAAAATTGCCTGTGTAATGCCTAGGAAGATTTCTGCTGACCTTCATTGGATGTAATTGTTACTAAAGCATTTTCTCCAAGTTTTCTGTTGTGTGATTGTTAGACTTGTTCAGTCATTCAGTTGTTTCCAAAACCTTGAGGAGTGTCATTGCATTTCACTTGGATTATCTGTCAGTAACTCTTTGAATTATAAGCACGTTTGTGTCATTGGTTAGAGTAACTATCCATCTTGTTTTCTGTTGGGCTCTAATTTCCCCCCCCCCCATCAGTGTTTTCTTTAACGACTATAGTCTTTGCATTAGGTGTCCAACATAGGTAAAGCTTTCTTACTAATGACTGTTGAACTATAACTCATAATTCTTAGACTGACCATTGTTGTGCTGGCTGGAAACTTTGAAACTGTAATCCAACCCATTAGGATGAACCTATAAAAATAAAGGCTTGATCTAGGAAGATGAGCTTTTTCCTTGGGTGCGCTAGTTGGAATTCCTTGGTCAGTTCCTGTGACATGGAATAAATAAATCTTGTGTGCAGTTTCAAAAGATTTTCCTAGTTATAAAAACTGATAAGGAAAGAAATATAGAAATGACCCATTCCTAATGATGATAATTATGTTAATAGTTCTGTTTTGCTGATAGTAAGTGGAGATGTGTAATTTGAAACAGTAGTTTCAAGTCTGAATGTGTTCTGACTTTACTAAAAATGTTTTGATGCTGTTCCAATCATTCTCCATGTTTTTCAATTCAAGTTCCAAACGGGTATTTTGAAGTTGAAGCTGAGCTACCCAAGCATGGGATGAATTGTACTCTGCCATTCATGTGTCAGTTTTGCAGTGAGCATTAGGCTTATGCACGTAAAGATGCAAGTTGATTACCACACATAGAAAGTCTTCATATCTTCCTTCTGAATACGTGGGCGTGTTTTAAATTGAATCCAGGAAAGGCTGAACAGATTTATACAAATATTTGTGTTAGTTCTTTACATTTGATTTAAATGCAAATGATTTGGTTTCAGATTGGTCAGACAAAATATTGGCAGTGAAATGTACAGATCAAATACTGATTGCAAATACGGAATATCATTTGGTTTCCATTATTTTAGTCACAATTTCAAACTATATTTTCGAGGCAGATATAGACAGCTGGACTTTTAAAAATTAACTGGGCTGTAAGCTACTATCCCAGACCAGAGGTACAACAGTGCATGAGTCTAGAAACATTTCCTGATCCCCATTTTTAGTCAGTGACAGTGCTGCTTCTATTCTTGCATCTGTGGTAACTGCTTCCTCCTGCCTTTCTCTACAGATGTTAGCCTGGGTGAGTGAGCAGGTGAAATAAAGTCTCTGTTACTGATACCAGGTCTGCAGCTGGTAGAGGCAGGGAAAGTGTGGTATAGATACTTCTATACAGCAATCCCATGTTAGAAATGGAATAACAGAGTTGGAAGAGACCTTGGAGGTCTTCTAGTCCAACTCCCTACTTAGGCAGGAAACTCTATACCATTTCAAACAAATGGTTATCCAATATCTTCTTAAAAACTCCCAGTGTTGGAGCATTCACAACTTCTGGAGGCAAGTTGTTCTACTGATTTAAGTGTTCTGTCAAGAAATTTCTCCTTAGTTCTAGGTTGCTTTTCTCCTGGTTTAGTTTCCACCCATTGCTGCTTGTCCTGCCCTCAGGCACTTTGGAGAATAACATGACTCCCTGTTCTTTGTGGCAACCCGAGATATTGGAACACTGCTATATGTCACCCCAGTCCTTGTTTTCATTAAACTAGGCATACCCAATTCCAGCAACCGTTGTTTTAGTGTCCAGTCCCCTAATCATCTTTGTTGCTGTTCTCTGCACTTTCTAGAGCCTTAACATCTTTTTTACATTGTGACGATCAAAACTGGATGCAGTATTCCAAGTGTGGCCTTACCAAGGCATTATAAAGTGTATTAAAACTACATGTGATCTTGATTCTATCCCTGTTTATGCAGCCTAAAACTGTGTTGGCTTTTTTGGCAGCTGCAGTACACTGCTGGCCGTGTTGTAGTTTGTGGTTCCAAAACTGAACAGATCTTGTTATCCTTGAACAGAGAAAGTGCTGCATCTGAGTGCTACTGGCATTTTACTTGATCCAGGTTCAGCCCTGTTAATTGTTAAGTTTTTCTTTCACAAAGTTTTCTGAAAAAAGATGCTTCAGACGAGTTTAATAAATTTATGAGAGAAGGAACAAGAGTCTAATGCTGTTTATACATCAGACTGAATTAAGGTTTGTTTTAAACCAGTTTGTTTAATCATTTGATTGCATACCGTAGTTAAGCTATAATTTGTGGTTTAAAGCAAAATGGCTTGATTTGCAGAGCCAAAAGCTAATGAACCTTATATTTTTATCTAACAGAGAAGTTTTAGTTGCTTAGTAATACAAATTAGCATGACCATTTATTTCAATGTTCCTGCTTTTATCTGAAATTCTGATTTAAAGATCAAGTCAATTTATATAACTAATGACCTCCATTGGTTTAGAACTCGTATTAACCTCTAAACATGTGGACTACATAATTATGAACAAAGTGCACCCTAAACTTTAAAGGCCTCTGTAGAGATAACAAAATATACTATTCCTCAAACATGACTTCTAGTGACTCATCATATAAACATAGTTTACCAATATGTTTCTTAATCTGCCGTCTATTCATAACAATCCTAATTTATAGCCAAAAATTAATTCATTTGAATTCGTTTCATGTTTTGGTCCTTTTGGAATCACAAGTTTTAAAGGAATTATCTGGCTTCTTCATTAAGATGGGAAAAGGACACATTCTGCTGTATTCATATTGGATGGCTTCAAAACTATGTTGGCTGTTGAAATTAGGTTTGTCTTGCAACTCTTATGTAAGAAAATGTTAAGTACTGGATCAGAAAGTAGACCAGTTGTAATCTATGGAAAGATAGATCTAGACTTGGATCTATGCTCATCAGTAGCCTTTGTCAGAGCATTCTCCCACCTAATCTCCTGGGTGCTCTGCTGTTAGATCATCTGTCCTTTTTGACGATGGGGCAAAAGAACATTTATGGAGATACAAAAACTCTTATGTGGTTTGTCTCTTCTTCCATTCGGAAGCTGTATAAATTGAATCCAAAAGCACAAACAAAAAGAAAATGTGGGTCTGTTCAGAAAGGAAGCTATGTTGGAGCACAAGAGAAGAAATAGTATTTTAAGTTCAGTTCCATTACATGGAACTTCATTTTAGTATATTTTTGCTGTTATGCATTCTAAATGACTTAGGGAATAGTAACATTTATCCAGTAGCAACATTGGCTACTATATGAAATTAAAGTTAATTTAGCAGCTTTATACTGGTTGGGAAGCATTGTGCTCCAGTATTCTCAATAGATCTATATTTAAGTCAACTGTAAATTATTTCTGTAACTTTTATTAAATATCCCAAATGTCATCCCAAAGGAACACCAGATTTTATACATTGGATGCTGAACACTAAATATAAATATCTAAGGAACACGGCAAATCATGGTGAGTGTTAATAGTGAACAACAAAACAGAAAACCAGCAGTGGGTTTTACAAATTTATTTCTAGTCTTTTAGGGGAGGTTTTTCTTGTTTGTTGGAAACTTACGTTACAGGTCTGTTGGTGACTGTGCATTTCAGACCAATGGTGACAATAAGTACAATATACATATATATAGATATATATATATAAAAAGTACAATTCTGAATTGCTTGGCTTTCTATAGATTGTTACATCAATGTGACAAATAAAGCATCTCTGTTGGCACGTGAACCTGCTTGTCAGCATTTGGCCTTTTAGTACGTACAATACTTTAAAAACCTGCAGTACACGCTGCCACTTCTCAGTGAAACACGTCATAAAACTTAACAACCATTAACTCATCAATTTTCTTGGTTGGTTCAGAGACACAGAGATGCCACAAACAGAAGTGTCTATGAGGTAAGCAGTAAGAAATGTTCCTGAAATGTGGACAGAATCTATCCAGTCCTCCTGGGTCCTGCGACTGCTAGTAGCATTACACGGCTGTTGTCTTTAGGTAGGATCTTAACTGCAATTGCCCTCAAAATGAAGTTCTAATTCTGTTTTGGTTTAGCAGCATACAGGCAACTAGATTATTCTTCACCGTACAACTTGGTTAGCTGGCTTACTTGAGATATAGAGGTGTTGCTTTCTGTTTTTGTTTTAAATTAGCATTATGCTATAATTAACATCATCAACAAAAAACCCTAATATATCATAACAGATTAAACACACAAAATACTTAATTCCAGAAGATAACCTATCATACCGCATGATGAATCCTTTCTGGTGGAAAACATCAAAAGGCATATAAGAGTTATATTATAATGCACCTTTCATATAGCAAATGTGGCTAATAACACAGCTTAAAACTACTATGATAATAAACCCCAGATCAGAAAAAGAATCCACTTTATAAAAACGCATTAACAAAAGAACCTGACATTACTCAATCTTCTGAAATGTTTGCTGTTTTAAAATAAGCACAAATTAGTTGCAAATCGCCGAGACCCATTCAGAACAATGTCCAATGCATTTCTGTTTGCAGTAAACTATGAGGCATTGTGAACAAACATTAAAACCTGATCTAAACACGGTTAACTGAAGTATGAGGTATTGTGAAAGAGGAACCTTTTTTGGAATAGAGCAGTAATCACATTAAGTAAAATTGATCACATAAAAAAAATCTACCAAAAAAATGATGTCAATAATATAATTTTCTATGAGAAAATTTAAAACCTATAACATGGCAGTATAATGACATTGTATAAACAAAAAATGACCACAAAATAGCAGCAAAACACAATGACAAAGATACAGAAAAGCAATGTTAATTTTTTTTTTTCAATTCATGCTGGGAATTTATCCATAGCAGCTCAACAGAAAATGTGGGAGCGTATGCTCCTTTTTTTTCTCCTTTTTAAAACTTTTCTTTTTTTTTTCCTTTTTTCTTTTTTTTACAATCAACACCTTAGCGGCAGTTTCTCACATACATTTTGCCATCACATTCTCCTCAAGCATCAACTTCAACAGCTATGTCCACGTCCCTTCAGCTACCTTCTACAATAATAGATACATAGCCAAGATGTGCAAATTTTCTATTTGTAGCTAAATTTTAAAAAAGGAAGGGGAAATACACTGGATTAAGATCTTTTTTTTTCAAGTACACCAATTGTACAGTTTTAACTATGGTCCTTTCTCGTGGTTAATGCTATTTTGAAAATATCTAGGCCAAATGTGTAACTATCTTAAAATGTCTTAAATCCTCAGGAATATGAACTTAAACTGTAATATTGAGGGTAAAAAGAAATTTTTTATTTTGTTAGAATCAAAGGGGCGATTTATTTTACAAATTATACTGGCCTTTCTGAACATCCTCTGCAATAAATATTCTTTTTAGCCTCAACTATAAATTATACATTTTAGTGTTTAAAAGCCTTCAGTTGTACAACATCTAGAGACCACTCTCAAAATATGCGTTCTATAGGTAAACCTTTTAGGCCCCTAAATTTATATTAACAAAATGAATTGGCACAAAAAAAAATCATCTAAATATCTTTTCTATCAAAAAGGTTAGGAAGATATCCTGGCAATTTTGTGAATGCAATTTCTCTGACTGGAATACAACCTTCAGGTGAAAAAAAAAAAGACCAAAAAACACACCTTTCCTCAACACCATAGTTAAATGCACTTGCTTTGCAATTCCAAGTTTGCACACAAGCACTTTATATATATATATATATTTATATATATATTTATATATATAATTTCCAAACCATTCCATTTGAAGAAAAAATTCCCACACACAAAAAAAGGAAGTATTTCCTATACCTAATGAACTGAAAGTGCTTTGAAATGGAATGGTTTTACAACTTTTTTTAAGAGATAAGCTGTGGATTCAACCTGGACATAAGTAGGCTGTGTATCTTTTGGGTTAAAACTAGTATGTTTTATGTATACACAGGTAACTATAAAAAATAGGAAGGTTACAAAAATATATTATGTCACTATTGCAATTTCTCTTTATTGTTGGAACATATGTTAACGCCTTTCTCTGGCCATGCTATGGTGGAACTCTAGAAGGCTTATGCACAGGCAATCCACAGGCAGAGAAGATTAACATATAATAATGATGTATGCTAACATATACTAATGTAAAGATTACATTAACCATTTATAAGGTGAAGAGGCTAAACCTAAGAGAATAAAATAAACATTTGCAGATGACTTATAAAGTGACTAAATGCATAAGCAAGCAAGATAGAGAAAAGCCTAGAACTGCATTAAAGCTATGCTTTTTAAAATGGAAAACGCACACACAAACCCAAAACACATAAAATCTATCTAAAAACACCCTCTTCTACTTTAAAAATGGTTGGCTTTTTAATACGCAAGAAACAAATCTAATACTCCCCTGGCGATGTGTGTTGCTTGTAATGCCTAGTCTGTAACATATATGCATGCATACATACACATACGTATGCAGCAAAATTCCTAGAGAGATCATGCAGATACTACTTTATTTTTCTTTAAGACAGTTGGGGAATTAGGGAGGGTGGGTTGCCTGCTAAACTGATAAAGGGAAGGAAGGAATAGCAAGGAAAAAAGAATGAATAACATTTTCCCTTCTGGTATAAAAAGTTCTGGAGAAAAGGTTTTCTGGGGAGATCTTGATACCAATTCCTTCTCAGATGCCCTTTTGTCATTTGCTGGAACAGCCAAGTAAATCCAATCACTGAAGTCCTCCTTAAATATTCACATCTCTAACATCAGTGGGTGTGCAGGAAAGATCAGCTTCCTCTTCAACAGTCTTTGTTTCTGAAGATACGTTGTGTTGTTGTGCCTGGCGAAGACTAGATTCAAGGAGAGATTCAATCTGTTCTTGGCAGGCTCGTAAACAATCCTGTAGATGTTTAAGAGAAGGGGGCAGGGGAAGGACAATAAAATTTTCTTTAGAAATACGGGGAACTATCATATTCTTCCAAACATAAATACCTCAGCTTCCATCTACACAATGGCATTTTTCCTTGCGCTCTTCTGTTAATGAGGAAAGAGGAATTCATTCCATTGGCAAATCTCATTCTGGCATCAAAGGATTCCAACCTCCATTCTCCTAACTCAAAGGCCAATTTCACTCGAGACAGTTTTCAATAGTTATTGATACCATCTTTCTTCAAAAACTATTGGTTGAAGATGGTATGTAAAAGTTCCTGTCTGTCTGTCTGTCTGTCTATCCATCCATGATATTTGACTATAGGAAGAGTTCGGCAATATATATGATTTGGAGACATTGACTCAAAGCTGAAGACATAAAAGTTAAGAAATCTATTTAATCAGCAGACCTTGCAAGCAACTCTAGCAATTGCTTGCCACCATTCTAAATAAAGGAACAATGCTTGTCTTCATTGCAAAATGGTTACTTCCTATCTTTGAAAAAGAGCTATATCGGTTGTGTTTTTTTCTGGTGTAAATAAAAAATATTAGCAGCGTGGACAGATTTTCAGGCTTTCAGAAGATTTACCTTAAAAAACAAAAAAGGTGGAGGTTGAGATGGGGCACAGGAGGAACCAATGTAAAATCTGAGATAATTATCTAAACCATCCTATCTCAAAGTAAAGTAAAAATATACAAAGTATTTTAAATCAGACGTACTAATAACATAATTTCAAAAGAAGAAAAAGGATTTTTTCCTGCAATTGGTAAGTCAGAAGCTTTCAGAAATGTATTCCTAATCATACTCTAGCCTCCTGCAGATCCAAATTCATCATTCTGCTACCTGTTTTAATACAGCAAAACTATAAGCAGTAAGAAAATTTTTCCAAGTGTGTGTGAATAAAAAATTGGAATCAAAATTAATGGGACAATAGCCATTGTGACGATACCAGCAGGTAGAGGTAGTCCTTGACTTACAACCAATCACTTGGTGACTGTTCAAAGTTACAATCCACCTCCCCAAAGCTCCCTACAACCAGTTTTTGAAGTTATGACAGCTATACCCCTTTTTGCTCACATGAATGGATTTTGGTGCTTGGCAACCAGCTTCTTTGCAACCATTTGCAGCATCCTACAGTCATGTGACTGCAATTTGTGACTTTTTTTTGTCATTTTCTGGCATTTAGTTCCAGTTTCCAACAAAAAATAAAGTTCATTTGCACAACAGTGGCTAGTTATGTTTCTATATGTTAGAAATTAAATGGCACATTTACTTTTTTAATGGTTGTTGCTCCACAATTAATTTTCAACTGTAGGAAAACATAAAGACTCCAAGAACCTGGAAGTTCAAAACTATTAGATCAAGCTATTATGCAAGTATAGGCATTAATAACAGAGTGCTAAGTTTTAATTTTATTTGAAAAATAAGATTCTCAATTCTGAAGATACTATCTGGTGCCCCATTGCATTTTATACATGTACTATAGGCAGTCCTCATTTAGTTACTGCTTTATTTAGTGACCACAATTACAACAGTGATGTAATTTTGCAACCAATCTTCACATCTACAACCTTAATTGTGTAAAGCAAAGGAAAATTGAAGTAAGATTATAAGCACAGCCATGGTTTCACTTAGCAAACATTTTGCTTATCAATCAAGTTGCCAGTCTCGACTATAGTTGCTGAATAACGACTACTTGCATTGTGACTTCAAAGCTGTCTCATCCAATATATTTTAGGTATATTGGATTACAATGTTTGATATCCCCCAAAGCATGGGGAAGAATTACGACTATTGAAGATCATGGATGCCATAGACCCAGGGAACCAAACTGAGATTCAGCAGCACCAATGGGCCTATAGAACATCTCCACTGGGTCCTTCAGTCTATCCGATTCTCAACATTTTAAAAAAATTATTAAAAAAAACAGGTCGCTTGAATATTCCAAAGAAAATTACAGCCTCTAGGCTTCAAATGCCTGACTGTCTAGAAAATAGATGAAACATAAAAAGGAATAATAGAGAAGCAGCTGCAAGATATTCTGTCACCTTAGGCAGTAACACCCACTCCGGCAGCCATTTGTTGAGGTTGCCTACAACCTACGCTCAAGATTTCAAATGGATTTGTATTAAAAGATGACCAGAGATACCCATTTATAGAAAAATGAAATTGGAGGTAATCAGGCAGGTTTCTGTAAGGTATATTAAGGTTCCTGGAAATCCTGAAAGGACTAAACAAACAAACACCCCCCCCCAAGTATCTTCCTCCAAGAATCATCTATGTATTTCAGTGTATACTTTTGATGGCATAAGTTGATTCCTTGTTTCTATAGCAGATCTGGAGTTTCTCTGATAGAAATATGCATTATCAATTAGAAATTAAACATAGCAAACAGCCACCAACAGGTATATCGTGTTCTGGTGTAACACCTTTCTCAGTTATAACCATTGTGATAATAATTACCTTAAAATGCACAAAATAAACAATTCCACAGTAGTTTGCTCAACTTCCCTAGCTCCCTGTTTACTCCTGTCTCTAACAAACATTGTCTCAACATGTTTAACACTCTGCATTAAGAACTTTGAAGTTTTCTTTTGGGATTGCCTTTTCTGATTTAACCTATGACATGCACTAGCCCTTGTGGCGAACCCAGTCTTCCATGATAAATTGCCGTCAAAAGTGTTAGGATGTGCATGACTGAAAATGAATGTTGCTTTCCTGAGATGGTGACCTGCCTGCTGTTTTCTTTCTTTTCTGTTTCAGTTCTGCCTTCAGAGGCTTCTTGGGTGATCTACCAGCTTTTCACTGATTCTACTGCCACAAGAACTTTCTCTACCACATAGCATTGGGATAAAATAAGATTAAAAACCCAACCTTACAATTCCCTGCAAGACTCTTCTGAGAGAGAGGGAGGTTAATCCTACCTCTAAGCAGATCAGACCATCAGTTACAGCTCACTGAAAACAAATAACCCTTGACCTTTACTGATTTAAACTCTAGTGTAATATTTCCTCTTGACAGAGACTATTTTAACTAGCAAAAAGAAACATCACATATCTTTAAGTCATTGTGCCATACATTATTTCTCTGCTGTTGGCTTTTCCCAATAAAGACATGAAGATGGAATGTCCATTATATGAAATAACACTTTTGATCATACGTATTCTCCATTAAATACCCATAAATTTCATCTCCAAAGAAAGCGTAAAGGGAATACTTCCACCATATTTTTCTTCTCTCCTTTCTTCCCCCTCTCCACACTTCTTTTCGCTTTCACAGTCTGGGAAAGTTCCGAGGTTGCCTCAACCGTAAATATACGCCATATTCAGCAATTCCTTTCGGGGGAAAACAGGATACATATTTCTCTCATGGCTCTATTCTTGACTAATCAAGTGTGAAATGTTATCTTCCTAAGTTCTCTGTTGGAATTCAGTAGACTGTCTAAGATGAATATATATCCATATGATTGACAATGAAGAAAAAATTCCCAAACCTAAAGACCAGCTGCCAACTCTATAAGTAAAATAATAGGGTGTCCAAGGCCTTATCACTTTCATGGTGTGTTTCAAGTTCAATACACTATCAAGAAGTAAACTCCCTTTTTGGTTCTGCTCTTAGTAGTCAAACTGAAATTCATTTCTATGCCACTGCACTTCAGGAAACATTCCTACCCTTGAGCTAGGAAAGAAGAAAATAGCTGTCTATAGAGGTGGCCCCTTGTCAGGACCATCTGAACTTGCAATGGAGTGGGTGAACAAGTAATTTCTGGTTGTTGCAATGCCGTGATTACAACTTGGGTGCTCGGCATCCATCTCATGATTGTGATGTCACAGCATCCTACAGTGATATGATTGCCATTTGTGAGGTTCCATGCCAACTTCCCACAATCAGTCTATGGGAAGCTGGAAGGAAGTTGAAAGTTGCAATTACGTGAGGTTCTTGCTTAATAACTAGCGTGGGTCTCACTTAAAACAGTAACTGGGGACAGCTGTTGCTAAGTGATTCAGTCACCACAGTTTATAACCATTTTGCTTAGCTACAGAAATTCTGGTCCCAATTACCATTTTTAAGCAAGGACTACCTGTGATGTAGATAAATTCCAATCTGCCTTTGGAGTTTGAGTTGGGGATGAGAGAAAGATCATTAGTTCAAACTTTGTTCCTTTTACTTATGGCTTAAATCTGGATTTAACCCAATAAGGAATCTTGGAAGTATCAAGTTAACACTGCAACTTATTTTCTCCCAAGCCATCATAAAGTAAAACACAAGATGCCCTCTGAATTTCTCTACATATCAGAAAAAATGGAGGACAAGGGTGGTAGAGGGCCATATCTGGGATACAGCACTCTAAAAGTTTTATGTAATGCACACATCCGGAAAAGATATTGGGTATCAGATGGCAGAATACAAATTATTGGCTGGCAGTGGCAACTTCAGAAGCCATGTCTATGGAATCCTCTTTTATATATTATATTAGGTTGAACCAGAGCTATATTAAGGCAATAATATAATAACCAATATAATAACCACTGTGCTACCACAAACGCCATGGTGACACAGTGGTTAGAATGCAGTACAGCAAGCTAATTCTGCTGATTGACAGCTACCAGCAATTCAGCAGTTCAATTCTCACCAGTTCAAAGTTGACTTAGCCTTCCATCCTCCTGAGGTCAGTAAAATGAGGACTCAGATTGTTGGGCAAAATGCTGACTCTGTAAATCACTTAGAGAGGGCTATAAAGCACTAGGGAAGAATATATAAGTCTAAGTGCTACTGCTATAATTTAAATTGTTAATCTCTGCTAATAAAGCAATATATGAGAGTATACTATTCTAACCAAAAACAGTTTTTTGAAAGATCACATTTTAATGAATTTCTAACTGTTAAAAATATTTTACCTGTTAAATTGTATAAATGCTGTAGTGCAACAATAATTGTCTTTCACTAGGCTTTGGGATCATAATTTATTAGAGGGCTCTTTTATTTCTGTATTGCGTTATCAGTTCTGTGCACTCATTATTTTTACATTATTTTATTATGTGTTTGTGTTATCTATTAGTTTTGTTTTTAATTTGTCTAAGCTGCCTAAAGTCTCAAGAAATCCAGTAAAATAACTATAAAATAGACTTCAATTTCACTCTCTTACTTTCATGACTATCATATATGATAAAGAACATGAGGATGGGGCACAGAAAGAGTGGCTGTACTTTCATGCTTCTTCCTCCATACTGTGGCATGAAAGGAGAGATTTCAAGCAGCAATATCATACAGTAACTTAAAACATTTGTAGGCTTAAAGTTTTTTAAGCCAGTCCTGAGTCGGCATCAAATTAGTTTGCTACTTTTACTAGTTTAAAAGATGAACATGCTTAGGTAAAAACAGTAAAAATCAAAAAGGGAAGCAGATTTAATATGTATTGTCTATTTGGAATACAAACAAAATGTTCTATGGTTGAGGAGGGCTGACAAACTCCAATTTATTAATAAACAACACAGAAACCTGATAAAACTGACTTTTGCCTGACATTTATCTGAAGGTGTGAAAATGGTCTAATAATGAGGTGAGAAGCCAAATTGATGGGAGACATTTCAAGAGATCTTATTATGGTTATCAGACTTCTAATTACCTCAGATAAAAGCAAAATGGGGACACTGGAGTCCTAACAATATAAATATGAATCATGAAGGAATTCCAATCAGATGCTATTACATAGTGCATTTTTTGTAATTAAAAGGAAATGTTTAATTACAAAACCTTCAAATCCTTAGCCATCTATCCTAGATAATAGCTGGAAATATATTCTAAATTGTTCAAATGGAATTACTTAAGGAATGCGGCATGTTTTACATTCTGAAGTTCCTACTCAGACTTTTTATGACACAGCTATACGATAATTGTATTATACTGGTTAAAGACCAAAATAAAGATTACCTGAATGTTATGCCAGAAATAAATATCCCCCACTACCACACACACACATACATGTTTTAGAGACTATATTAACTCATATTCTGCCATTCCTAATTCATCCTATAGGAATCGCAACAAAATCATCAAGAAACAAATGAGATCATCCTGTCACTGTTTTGGTAAAAAAGGAAAAAAATAGTGAATTACTATGAATACAAGAAGTGATGTGGGTCACAGCTCCTTTAAAGTCCTGTCACATGACTTCAAATTATCATGAGCTAGGTCCAAAAATGTCTGAATGTTGAGAAAACTGCTGTTGCTTTGTATAAATGCTTGGGTCTAGATTAGCAGATTTGCACAGCATTGTGGTAACTGAAGGGATTGTGGGACTTGAAATCTAACACATCTGTGTGCACCAGGTTGTGGAAGGCTGTTCTCATGTGCCTGCGTAAGGGTTTAGTTAAGTAAAACATCACTGGATTTATTTTTTCTCTTTTTATAAGAATAATATGGCATTCTAGTCTAAAATTAAAACAGCTCTTCTGCGAGTAGCACACCTTTCCAGGTGAAGTGGAAAACACCTTCCTCAGGATGAATGAAATCCATAGACTGAGGCCCTTTGTTCTCAGCGATAAAGCTCCTCTTTGAAAAGGTAGCTTTGCCCTTGATCACGTCATATGGAAAGGCACTGTTACACCTGGTCAGAAACATGTCATGTGACAGGGTCTAACACAAACTTAGAAATCAAGCATGCTTAAATATGATTTTCTTTTGAATTCAAGATAAGAGGCTAAAAGCTCAGATGGAATTTTGAGAACATGCGTCGGGGCAAAATGGCTTCTACTGAAGACATGGCTGCTCACAAAATGGCTGCCATATGGTAGGCATGGCCAAGCCCAAAACGGTCACCGCTCAGAAAGTAGATTAGACCCCTGCAAGATGCTCTCTACCATCCCACTGACACTTTGTAACATCATCATCATAACTCCACAGCACTTCTCAATAGGCTAGCTTCTCATTATATTTTACTAGAAAAACATTTTTAAAGTCACCTTGGAAAGGATTTTAGCAGGCATTATTTCAGACTCCAGGAGTAACAGTGGTCCCTGCACACACCATGTTGCCCACCATGTTATGCTATTACCAATATAGTAAATCAGTTCTGCTAATTTTCCAGGAAAGGAACTAAATGAACTAAATTGCTTGTGAGTTGCTAGAACAATTCTGCTCTCTTATCTGAACATTTCAGGCAGCCCAAGATTTCCACAGCAAATTCACAGTTGAAAAATGAACACTTTAAAGATGTCTTTCCAAAAAAATCCCATTCTATTAAAATATATGAAATTTGAGAATAGCTGATGGTGTTGCAGATGAAGACCTCTATATACTAAGCACTATCTCTGCACATCATCAAAAATAACTGCTTAATTCAGAAGTCCTGCAAAGGCTTTGATAAAAGGAACTGAATAAACATTCATCAATTTTGGCGAAATTGCATCCTAACATCTTGAACCCATGTAAGCTTTTAGACAGAACATTCTTGGCAGGGATGCCATAATCCAGTGTGGAAACTGTGCAATGCATAAAAGTGCCGG
>JANHZT010006848.1:209496-224603 GCA_032468215.1 Stegonotus admiraltiensis | reverse complement strand
CCCCACAAACCAGGTCCTCATTTTACCCACCTTAGAAAGGATGGAAGGCTGAGTCGACCTTGAGCCTGGTGAGATTTACAAGCGTAACATACAATTGCACATTCTGAAGGTGTCAAATTACATACTAAATTTATTTAATTTGTTTGCCTGCCCCATTTACAACTGTTACTCTGGGTAATTAATATCAGTTCAAATTCAAGCAAACAAAAAATGACAAAAAAACAAAATAGATATAATACATCGAAGGCCAACCATATTTTCTGAACCTTTGCAAAAAAAAAAAGGTTCATTTAATATCCTGGTCCTAGGAAATGAGCCATTTATTCCACAGGGGTGGGGCCATTCAAACTGTGTATGGGGAGGGGAAGTTGATGCTGTTCCACAGGATAGGCCCACCACTAGAGGTGGCCCATCCTGTAGGTCCCATCAGATGACACTTTCATAGATGGATCAAAAGCACACCTATTCATCCCAATAGATCTTTATAGGACAGAGATAATCAGATGGGTGGCTCCAAAAATAACATAGCTCTATGCCTTGATGGGTGATTTTTGTGGTAACCAACATCTTGAATTGAATCTGGAAGCCTGCTGGAGGCCAATGCAGCTCACAAAGTAGTGATATTGACATGTCATCATGTCTGGGAACATTAAATGTGGCCTTCTGAACCAGCTGTGGCTTCCAACATAGCAGCTTATAAGGTATGCAAAGATTCCTTCAGGCAATTTTTCCACTGATGCTTTACAAGTCCCAGAATTCACATACAGGCAATATACATAGCCAATATATAATATTTGTTAAATACTGTTTAATGTTTGAGGTTCTTATTTTGGAGAGGTCTGAACTGCTGCTAGTGTGCATTGTGTAGACTTTGTAAGAGTTTAAGTTCCAATTTTATTTATTACAAGCATTTGAACAATGGCTGCTTATTAAAGAAATTACAAGAGACATTTTATTAATCAAACATCATTTCCCCACTTATGAAGGATTGTTAGTAGTATTTATCCCCTTTTTGAATAAAAAAAATATATTTAAAAGCCCGATCTATCATAGATCATATGATCCCACCGGGACTTTTGGGAATCCTTTAAAAACACCTCCCTTTCAAGATGGCAATAAACAAGAACATGAATTCCTGGTCCCAGTCTTTCTTTCTGAGATGGGAAAAGTGTTAATGAAGTTTAAATGACCAGTTTGTGTCTGTCCCCATAACCACCCCATGTTCCCATAACAAGCCGCATGGACAGACTTTTTTTGTTGCGACCCAACAAGGAATTATTTGTGGCAGAGACCACTAATTTCAGCATATTAATCAGGGGGCCCCTCTTGGCTGTAATTGGATGCCCGCAAGTGAAGAGCGTGGCATCATTGTCAGCCTTCATCGCCTCATCTTGCACTATTGAACGCTCCAGAACAAGGGGGCTTCGGTGAGATGAATTAGACCTGACATAGCTACAATGGGGAAGAGGCCCCCTCAATTGAAGCACACATCCCCAGCAGCCTATCTGAGACTTCATCCAAAAAGAATAAACAACTTCAGTGTGGTTAAAAAAAAAAAAAAAAGGAGGGGTGGCGGAGGGAGAAGAATGCCAGCCACCCTGAAGGGAAGACAAAGCAGGCATCTAGGCACTGTGGCGCTTTAAAAAAAATTCCTAACAAGGCAAGTCACCCCCTTTTCCTTTTTCAATGGAGCAGCAATTCCATCTGTCTGGAGAGCCGGGGGCTATGAATGAAAATCTTTTCATTGAGCCAA
The DNA here is from genome assembly GCA_032468215.1 of Stegonotus admiraltiensis. Classification (NCBI taxonomy): domain Eukaryota; kingdom Metazoa; phylum Chordata; class Lepidosauria; order Squamata; family Colubridae; genus Stegonotus; species Stegonotus admiraltiensis. Next base: position 222,850 of record JANHZT010006848.1, on the reverse strand, counting down.
ATCAAAACTCTGAACATAAATCACCGGCTGCAAGATTCAACAAGTTCCAACTGGTCACATACCTTGAGACTTCAAATTTTTAAAAGCCTTGAGAATGGAACAACTAGGGCAAGCAAGGTTTCAAAAGAGAATGACTTTTATCGGGGGAAATCAATAATAGCAATAGTAATAATTAATAGTAATGATCTTGATTATGCCTAGGCAACCAGATGAACACAATGAAAAATGGCCATGCCTGATATTTATTCCTATTAATCATTTGGCTTTTATGTGCAAGAGCTTCTCCTCAGCAATGGCCTCAGCATCGCTTTTACTCTATTATATTCCTGTTCTGATTTGCAAGTCTTTATTCGTTGTAAGTGAAACAACTCATGACTCCCCACCCCACACACACTTTTTGCAATCCAATCCTCTTATGAGCAGAAAATATTATCTTTGGTAAAAACATGTAACAAAACACAACACTGCAAAATAATCCATTTGGGCCAGGGATACAATAGAAAGAGGAGACAAAATTCTTTTCGTCATTTTTACTTTTAGAAAAATTTTCTCTGTATCAAACACAAAGGCACGCTCACCCTAATCTTCAATCTCTTTTTCTCTTCCCCTACCTCCATTTCATCTAAACCATTTTCTTCCAGTATTAAACTTGAGAGATGTTGTGTTGGCTCTTTCTCCAGGGGGCCTCTCTACCTTACATATCTGTGCTTTAAAGAATCACGAATTGGGCAAATAGGTAATTCCTACAATGAACTTTGAATGAAACTTCCATTCATTGCAGGAGTTTGTAATTCATCCAGATGAAAACTCGGCAAAAGAGCAACACGGACACAGAAAGTCCTCAGTGTGCAACAGAAAGACAAACATCCATATCTTAGTCTAGGTATCCCCAATTAATCTAATGACTGCTGAAGATAAATTTGCCAAGATAAAACCCTATTAACTAATGTTGACTTAGGCAAAATTCATACTGACTTCCTTGGGGTTGGGGGCTCCCTTGTTGACCTCCACACTTCCTTTAAGCTTGTGTAAAACGTTTCTAGACAAGGTTTGCATTCATCAATTCATTTTCCGGTTCTACGTATGGCCATTTAGAACAATGTTTAAGATAGGCCTCAAGACCTGCCTTCTAAAGAGAAACATAACAACGCTGACAGCAGATCAAAGTACTTGGCCCTTTGCAAGCCTCCAACCTTTGAACTATTCTTGTTTTCATCATTGTGGGACTCTTTCTGCCAGCGCCACAATCCAGGTTAAACATCCCCATACCCTAAAGAAAAGGCTGGGCAGGCATTTGAAAGAAAGAGTCTATTAAATGAACATCGTGGCAGCAAAGGAGGGTGATTAAAAAAAGGCTTTTACTTAAAAAAAATTAGATGATTGTTATTTGTTAGAACTATTCTAAAATGTTCTAAGGATTTTAGCAGCTTGGCAAAGAATCCATTTTCCAGAAAATCCTAAACTGCTGTCTCTCTTTGGTAACTAGGCTTAGAAGAAAGGTAAGCTTGAAAAATACCTAATATTTACATATTTTCTGTGGCCAGCTTTCCAAACCAGACTGCAGTGGAGAAAGCATTTAAAACAGCATTTTTTTTATGGTTTGCTATTTTTCTTGGATATTTCCACCAATTCCATTTCAGGTGTGACATCACAAACACTGCTGAGTGTTACCTCTGGCACCAACTTGACCCTTGGAATTAATATGCCTTTCACGTTTTCAAACTTAGATAAATCCTTGTTTTCTTGTGCCCATCTGGGATCAGATGAGTCATATACATACAAATCAATCTAAGCAATCCTGGTATGCGTGACTTTAAAACATCCAACTGGATCCTCTAGGTATGCAACCTCCCAGCCGGCCCATCTAGAAGACCCCAATTCAGTTTGGAACAGGTTGTACAATATCCTTGCTAATCAACCTTACAAGTGTTTGAAAGAATGTGTGTCCATATTGTCTTGTTCTTCCTACTCTGCTTTGGCATTTTCTCCTCTCTGGCCTATTCCCACCTTTTATTTTTATTTTTTTAAAAGCAGCAACTAGTCTACCTGGACAACGGGAATGCAGGGCTGCATTTCTGACCCCATGCTCCTGCTTGTTTGAATGGGTGTGGCAGCAGCAATCAAGGAAATGAAACAACAGCAGGCAAAGTTTGGAGGAGTTTGAGAATGCAAGCATGCGCAGACACACAGATTGCCCTTGAAACCCAACACCAGGCCTCTCTGTGAAATCCTGGAGCTTAGTCAGTGTCTCTAGCTCCTCCTGAGGCTTTAAGTGCACATGGCTGCAGCCAAGCACGTGGTCAGACTCAACCCTTAGCCAGGAACCTTTTACAGTACCCTCTTCTTGTTTCTCCTGGAAAGGAGAAACAGAGTTATAAAGAATTCAGTTGGGAAAGACAGTCTGGGAAAGAACAAGAATGAAATCTGAGGTTCCAGGGAAAACCTAACGTATGTTTGTAACTCTGAATTCTTTTTAAACAGTAATGCAACAGCTTTCAAGACCTAAGAGCCTAATGACCTTGCAGCCATTTACCCATTCCTGCTAGCTGAGCTGGCAGTGTCCTACTCTGACACTACAGATCTAAAAGCACCAATTTCAGCCTTGAAGCCATCCGGAAATGCCACTTGCAGAGGCCAACTCACCTTTAGCAAAGTAATCCAGGTTCTGGGAGCAAGCTCATGTTCTTTGCAAGCATTAGCTTTGCTGAGCTACTGCCACCCATTTTATAGTGTGCCCCTGTAAGAATTCTTTACAGTGGAAAAGGGAAGCGGGTGCATTTGCTGGGGCACATAGAAACATAACACGCCTTCGGAGAGTGCAAGGCTCATACCTGTTGCACAGAGAGCCACAAAAGTCTGGGCGTGTTTACGGATGATCTGCTTGCTGTCCTCAGCCACAGGCATTTTATTTAGAAAATGTTCAATAAAATCATGAGGAGTCGTGGCAGCCAGATTCCATTTCAGCTTATTCACCAGAAGCAGTTCCATTTGCTGGGTTGGGATGAACAGAAGAGAAGAAGGAAAAAGAAAAAATATGTGGTTATGAAGTTTTCTGTTTATAAACAGTTAGGCACACAAGTTGTTTTGTTGTCTTGTCACCCTGTTCTACATCACTTCAGTTTAGGCTTTCTGCTTCATCTAACAGAAATTGAACCCTTGCCAAATTTAGCAGCAACCATTGTGCTACAGAGAAGAACATAAATAGACAAGGTGGATGCCTTTCTATATGAAAATTACATAATTCTGTTCCCTTCCCCCACCATTTCCAGGCACTATCATCACCCAGCTGTTTTGAACTAATGTGCATTAACTAGGCAAATTGTTCAAATTAACACAAGAGGGCGCTAGCCACTCATTTTATCCCCCTATCTTGTTACTGTATTTTTCCTAGAGTGAATAATATGGATTTAACATATTAGGAAATTTTCATTCAATTAATCTACTGCACCATGTGGGCTGCAGCTGCCCAGGGGTTGACAAATATCCCAAGACTAAATGCATCGACTGGCTTCCCCCTTCCCCCAAGAAAATGGCTTGATTCTGATTCTGATGCATATTCACTTGAGAATAAACATGGTTGAGTTCAATGGCACATGTCTTTCTATAGAGTGGTTAAAACATTGCAATTCAGCTTCCATTCAAAAATAGGGAGAACACTGTTATATATTCTATTTTATCAGGAAGTCTAATAGCTTGCATATTTAAAGACTGAAATAATTTTATGGGAAAACCACATAATCTTAAACAAAAAGTATTACCTGGGAGAATGGAATTAGTTTTTCTAAAAAAAAAAAAATTAGTTCCTTCCTATAATTTGTTGCTTCCCCAATGCAATAAAAAACAGGAAATTACCAGTAATTCATTAGGTTTAATGGAGTTATCAGTGTAAATACACAGTTTTTCTGCTGTTAGAGGAATAGTTTCCTTCATTTTTGAAGCCACGAACATACAAGTAGCTCCGAGTAGTTGCAAGCGGCTTTTCTTGATGGGTTCAAAAGAAAGGTATCGGTCCAAATAATTCATTGCCAAGGGGAAAACTTCTTCTTCACATTTCTGTTCCTCACAAACCTGTAAGGAAGGGGGAAAATGGGGGGAAAAAGAGAGACATGCTAGAAAGCTTTTACTCCCTGAATTAAGCTGGTCTCTTTTCTTTCTGATAACAAATATATTTTGGGGGCAGAAAGCAAAAGAAAAGAAAATAATCCACAAATAATTCAGCATCCTTTATTTAGTTTTTGTTTTTTTTAAAAAAACTATGAAATCTGTAATGTGTAGAAGAAGTGAAAGAGAAAGTCGCAAGAGAAGAAAATGTGCTTTTCCGAAATGCGGGCGGACATTTGGATGAAAAGACCAAAATAGGGTGTCTGAAACCCCAAGATTTACCAACAGGCAACCTCAAGAAAGCAATCTGGACTTCAAAATGTTGGGGGGCATATGCCTTGGTGCCCCCTATTGGTTCCATTTGGCTTGAGTGTGGCTGATTTCCCCCCCCTTTCCTCGAGACACAAAGGTGGCGTCGAGAGGCAGCTGCAAGCTTTTTCCCCAGACGTCATCTTTTCAAAAAATATTTAAAAATATTTAAAAAATCAGCAGAGCCTCGCAAATTGGCTGAAAACAACCACGAGGGGATCCTTTACTGATCCCCATTGTGATAGAAAAGGGGGGGCTTCCAAACAGACCTCCCCGAAGTCAAACTCCAAGACCCCCCATTCCTCTTCCCTCCCTTCCTAGAGAAGCAACGTGCGACATTTGCTTGCACCCAGGGTTTCAAAAATTAATTAAAAATAGTTCGCAAGCACCCAGAGCTTCGGGAAAGGACTTAAAATATAGCCCAGTCTGTCCTGATTCTGGTAGGACCCCTTTGAAACATGTCTCAAGGGGAAAACACGAAACCCACACTATTTTTTGCCGGGCGACCTTGCCGACAAGTTTCTGTAGCAAAAGCATGTCTTCCAAGGGGGGGGGAGGGAAAGGAAGAGACTAAAACCACCCTATGCTCTGAACAAAGGAAAGTTTCAACCAGCAGCTCCCCGAGATTTGCAAGCCAAGATCTTGATCCCTCAGCCCGGTGGCCCCGCGGGGACCCCATTTTTCTCCGCCGAGCTTTTCCCCTTTCTAATTATTAATAAACACTTGGCCTTTGCAATAAAAGAACAAAGATGGCGCATAATACTGGCACCAGGAGCACTTGCATACGTGTCCACGGATATTAATTTAAAATAAAATCCCCATCAAATGCATGGCCAACTTGAGGGGCCACCAAAGAACCCGGGGGCGACATTCTGGGTTCGCGGGCTCTAACGATACCGCCTTGGGAATCCATAGACCTACAAGAGGGGTGTGTGCGTTGGGGGAGGGAGACTTCGGAAACTTCCAAAACTTACTCGGGCACCCCGGCTTCTGCCCGGATTCCTGTTACAGGGGGTTCCCAAAGGTCTGAATCGGGCTGACAGGGCGCGCGATCGGCATTCCGCGATCTCTCGCCCGAATCCATGCAGCCCAAGGACAAGCCCGACCGCTGGGAGGGGGGCCACGGAGACCTCTCGGCAACTTGTTTTAGGGTGCAGGAAGCGGGGCTCGGGGCTTAAAAGAGATGAAGGAAGGACGCCTAGGACACAAGGATCGCTTTATTTCTAGAAAGCCCGAAACTTTTGCGAAGCGCGTTTTACCTCCAACATCCAAGTGGCCACTATTTTCCTCATATATGGTAAGATCTCCTTTTGCACGCACTTGAAGTAGGAGACGGAGGGCGAACAAGTCTCCTCCGCTTTCAGCATAGTCTGCAAGACCCTGTCATTGAGGAGGTTGGCATCTTGATAGGCTCTCCGGATGGTCTCGACTTCACAGCAGAGCAGCTGATGTTCCATGTCTTCTGCCACCGCCGCTGCCGCCTCCACCAACGCCGCCGCCGCCGCCGTTGTTCTTCTTCTTCTTCCTCTTCTTCTTCTGCGGACTCCAAGGGCTGAGTCAGTAGGTTCTGGCGCTCCCCCTGAGTCCCTCAGATGCTGCTCGCTGCTGTGGCTGCTGCTGCCGTTGCCGCTGCCGCTGCTACTGCTACAGCCCTCTGGAGGCTGCAAAACTTTCTAACTTCCAACAAAACTCTCCTGTTTGAGTCCCCGTGTGACGTTACTGTTGTTAAGCAGAGATCAAAGCACCAAGAGAGAATGCGAAAGAGAGGGGGAAAGGAGCGAAGCCAAAAGCAGGGGGCCGAGCCGTAAAGCCATCCCATAGGCTTCAAGTCCTTCCCCTTTGCTTAGCTGAACAGACGCAGGGCTAAATTTTAATGCAAATGCAAATGAGGACAAGGGCTCGCTTTCTTTTCTCCCCCCACCTCCCTCCCTCCCTCTCTCTTTTTTAGGGGGAAGGAGCGAAGTGGTGGGGGAAGCCCAAATGGTCTTTCCTCCCCCCCCCCTCCCCGATCAGGCAGAATTTCTTAAAAATGGAGAGGGCTCCGCGAGGCGAATGATGAATGAGGCTAGGCCACACACAGGCATATTGGGGCAGAATATGGGCTGGAAGACGGGCTCCGGGTGCTTTTCTTTTCTTTTTTCTTCAGGAAAACGCACACCGCCGCCCCGGTTTCGCCAGAGCACCAGGATCTAGATAGCTGAGCGGCTTTTTTTTTATTTCCCCATTTTTTTTTAATGAGAACCCCGCCATTTTCAGAAGAGTTCGGAATAAAAGGGCGGTAGTTGTCAAACGCCCCCCCCCCGGATTAAGGACTTCCTAGTGATCCAAAATATGCGCCTAAAAAAAGTCTGTCGTTATCTCTCTGCTTGCTATCTTTTAATGTTGAAGGAGACCACCCTGTTCTTAAGGGCGACCCTCCGAGGCGTGGGGGACCGAGCTTGCACGAGGCTGGGCTCGAGCTACACGATGTCACTACTGTATGCCATTTGCAGGAAGGCATCTCGTCCGCGGCGGCCAGAAAAGCAGCATTATGGACCCAGGAAGGGCACTGGCTTGGTGAGATAGTAGGAGGGGGGGCATTCAGCCTTCCCCCACCACCGCAAGTACTACCCAGTGAAAATCCAAGCGTATTTAAGCAAGATGGTGGCTACAGTTTCTTCCAGGGCACTGAGTTGGACACGAGAGAGGAAGAGAAGTGCAGTCATTTTGCCCCTGGGTTTAAGTCCCATGCAAAAACCCAGGGAAAAGTTCTTATTCATTCTTTTCAATAGGACGGTTTGGTTTTACTTCTACCATGAATTATACAGGCGGATGCATTCCGCAAACATTTTTTAGAAAGCACGTGGCAAGTGGGTTCGCAAGCCGGTGGTGGAGCAAGCTTCAGCTCTTTGCATTTAAAAATGTTCATATCCCCAGGGTTTCAAACACGCAAATTAATAAAATTGTATTACCTTCAGGGAATAAAAGGTGTGCAATAACTCCTGGGAATGGCAATTCCAAGCAATCAATTAAAAGCCCCAAGCATGCCATGCTTAATATTTTTGTTAGCAAAAACCGCCTTGGAAGACCCTGCATACCCAGTATTCATTTGAAATCGCATATCTTCAACCTCCAAATGTAATTCATACTTCGAGGGCTGGGCTCGTGCTGCTCCTTTCTTTGTGTATATTATAACCTTTGCCCATGTGGTGCCTTACCCACCTCGTGTTTACTTCTACGCCAAGTCTCAATGAGGTTTAATACAAAATAAAAGGGCACAAATGCAATTCTCAGGCAAGACTGTTTTATGACTTTGTTAAGAGGTAAGTGGATTCGGATCCTATGTTACTCAGCAGTAAGTTCCACTTTGTGGTGCTGGTTTCTCCCTCCCAAAAACTCAGAACTCAGCCTTCCTTCAAGCTGGTTGTGCGCATGTATGCCTTTAGATCTATGTCTATATGCCTTATTTTTGTATGTATGTGCACTTTTGTTTCACCATTCTAAGGGAAGCTCAGCCTCGCCTTTAGAAATGTTAAATAAACGCCCCGCAAAAGCTAGACGCCTTGACATATAAACATAAAGGATATCTCTGCATAATTCCTGACCTCTGTCCCTCCCCATTGAAGCATTCGCGTTGGGAAAGGAAACTAGCTACCTCTGCTCTCGATCCAAGCGTTTGCGTCTCCAACTTTTATTTCTTAATTTACTTTTAGTAAATAATAGTCAGTCAATAACCAGCTACGTGCACTTTCCCTCTCCCAAACAATATTTGCTTTGTAAAATCGGCTCCTTTCCAGTGGTTTTTTTTTCTTTTTGGAAAAGAAACACGGTGAGAGCAATGTTGTTTCTTCATTCATAAAAATGTGCATCGGTGTGGCAGGAGACCTGGATTTTTGAGACGGAGTGGTATCAGCTACAGCTTTTCCGGAGCCCCCTCATACCATCGCCCTCCAGCTGAGACGCCTGCCCAGAAAGATTGCCTTCTGCTGCGTGTGGCAATATTGCAGGGGCGAGATCGCCCACTTAAAACAAAATTGGCTCTAATTCCCGGAGGGAACTCCCCCCCCCCTCCCCAACTGGGCTCCAATACAAGAGGAAACTGGAATTAGCATAAACCAATAGGGGAATAGATCTGTTACCAGGCGGATCAGGCAGATCTGAACTAGGAACTTGTTTGATTTCTCTCTGACAAGACGAAAGGGATTTGGTCAAAAGTGCCGGAATTACCAAAAAGCGTAAAAGCGAAGATGGGGAAAACTTCGCTGAAGCGCTCATTCCGCTGCTGAATTTGTCTCTCCTATTCTTTGTTAAAAGATCAAAAGAGAAACATGGGTCGAGACAGGCGCTTTTTTTCCCTTTTTACCAAGACACATTTGCCGTGCTTTTTGTAAATGGTACCAAGGTCTGTCTGGGTGCAGCTTTAAAGCTCGTTCGGGGACCGAAGTGGAACATTTGGCTTCTTAGTCCCTGCGTAATGCGGCGGGCACCTATCTTTCTGCAACTATCCCAGAAATTTACCAATTTGTATTGTCCCTTAACTCTCTTATATAGAGAATCATCGCGGGAGTGTTCCGAAATAGGATTATACATACTGTGCTATCTTTCCGCGCTCCCCCGATTTTTTTTCTTGCTTGGGCTATTTTTCCATTTCGGGAGAAAGAGCAACCAGCATATTCCATGCGGATCCAGGGAATCTCTGCTACTTGGAAGGCATGCACTTTTGCCTCGATCCCCAGCAATGGGAACCAACCTTCTTTTGTTTGTAAGAATGCCACACAGTAAATTAAACAAACCACTTCCCACATGTGTAGGTGGAATCTCACCTTGAGCTAGATACCTGACGGGCAACTTTGAAGGAGTTCTCCCCCTACTTTTCTCTCCCACCGCCACCCTCGCCTCAGCTCAATGTTTGCCATTGTTAAAAATCTTTCCATCAAAAAGTATGCAGCTCCTTCGGAGCTCACGCTCGGCTTTACCTGGAGCGGCTAAAGCACGCAGAGAGTTCATTTTTCACCCCCGGTTTAAAACACGCATACAGATCTCAGGAGGTAAATTACCATTTTAGCTTCTCTTCTCCGTCTGATCAGCGACATTTTTCAACATTGCCTACCTCGTGGTCACGACCATTGCTGGGGAGGGGGGGGAGAGCGCTTTTCCTTTCTCAATACTGTACACGACCCTCTCAGTAAATATCAGCTCCAGACGGGTGGGGGTGGGAGACAGCTTAACTTAATACTACATTTACTGTAGATTTAATACTACAAAAAGGGTAAGGAGGGCTAAAATTGGAGAGTTCGGGAGAATTGACTTGGATACTAATTCGCCGGGATTTGGGAGCGATCCTCCCTGCCACTCAATTCCAGTAGGCTTGCTTGCTTGCTTGCTTGAGAAGCTATTTTGCAAACTTCAGCCTGTATGCTTACTGGAAAGTAAGCGCCTGTATTTAGGGACTTGCTCCTAGGTGACCTTAGGTGGGCTTATTAGCCAAGAAGCATCCAACTGCAAAAGGAGATTTATTTATCTAGATCCCCAAGACAGGGATCGGGCAACCTTGTACCTCTCCCTCTTTCTCAACACGTGAAGGAAGCGGACACGTATTCAGAAACTGTTAGATCTTGTCTACCGATGTAAGCACATGGGCTGCCTTGTACCTTGAAACGGGCTACAGGCGGTGTATATTCCTGAGGTTGCCTACCACACCGCGGCGCGCGCATTTCCTCCCAGTCTTCAGCCTTTCAAAGCATCGTGCGACTAGCCAACCCAGTTTCTCTCGGTCCCTGTCTCCAACCAAGTATTTAACGCGTGAAATCCTAATTTTTTTCGCTTCTTTTTTCTCTTTCTCTCTCTCTCTCTTTCCCTCTTTCCCCCTCCCCCGCTTGGTGAGCGTGTGTGCATGGCCTCCCCGTTTCCCCCTCTCCCTGTGAGAAATTCGATATTCGATCTGCTTCCCCTGTCTTTGCGTGGATTGGATAATAGCGACATCAGGAAGTTGGAACTTCTGCGTGAAGAAGAATCTTGCAGGCAGTTTCTCATGATGTAATCAGCATTCCACCCCCTCCCCCGCGCGCCTCGCTTTCTACAAAGTATATATGCAATGCAACCCCTTGGAAATAGGGAGGGGGCGTCAGAAACTTGGAAGTTATCTGTTGCTGTGCTGGAGAGGTGTGGTTAAGCCGAGTTTAGATCTTTTCTCTCTCCCAGCCTCCCGGTCTCGAGAAAGGAAGCAATAATCGTCATGGGATTATGCATTCTTACTTAAAAAGCAAAATCGCAAAGGCTCCCCCTTACGTAAGGGCCATTGACTACATTGTATCTGAATAAAAGAGGGAGATCAAAATGCAACTGGATAATGCAAATTATGATTTTTCCGGGACCTGAGCACTTTTCGATAATTTCCCAGACTCTTGAAACGCTAGGAAGGGGTAGGGCGAGGGAAAATGTTAACCTACTTCTAAACGCGTTTTGAGATTTTAAGAGATGATAGCCTTTTGTTTGCTTCTTTTGTGTGTGTGTTTTTTTTAAAAAGGGGGGGATTGAATGGCATCTGTATTTTAATGAGAAAAGTCGCTGTTCGTTTAATTCTCCTGGTCTCCTTATTTTCCCACGCCAAATTCCTGGGGGAGGGGTAGATCCTAAGCACTTTAAAAGTTAATGCCAATCCTTCTAGGTGAGCAGGGATTGTATCAAAATCGAGACTGGGAAAAATCTAGAATGATATCATTTTAATTGAGGCTTCTGTCCTCTGATCATTAAATGGAAGCGGTGAATTCCTATCATTCTTGCCTGTGCCTAAGTTAACAAGCCCACATGGTTTCTCTTATCACCATCACTAACCGTAATGTTTCTAAGAGGCAAGCCCACAAGAACACAGAAAGATAGACCTCAGATGGTTACTGTTCTCATCACTGAATATGTTTTTTTTGTGAAGCTTCCTGCTTCTTAGCTCCCTCCAGGCAAAACAAAAGGAAGGGCATGGGATTTCATTTATTTTTAAAAGATTGTTTTAGGAACTGGACTGGGAACAAAATCATAGGTGCAGAGACATGGAAAAGAAAATAAATCCTTGTGTTCTGATATTTTTTAAAAAAAAAGTATCTGGGCTTCGTGTCATCCCTATTTTAAATTAAATTTATTACTTAATAGAAACAGGACTGGGATTGTTTGAACACGGAAGTCTGTCTTCAGAGTAAATATGCTCATGATTGTGTTCTTTGCTTCTGTAACGAAGTTGTTAATGGTGCAGAATAGGAAGTGGGTGAATTATTATTGTCAGTATACAAATAGGAATTAGGGCAAATGTCAAGCAGTTTAGGAATCTCATCATAGTTCTTGGCTTGCTGCTGAGGCATTCTCTGTCACTGCTTCTCTGCACCAAATGGTGTCCAGTTTCAGTTTGTTCATTTCTAAGGGCTCTTTCTCCACAGCCACATTGACGTGTTGTCCATCCTCCTTCAGTCAGTGGTCTTCTGTATTGGTAAACTGCACCCACAGCCAACAAGGGCAGTGATGCTGCTGCCCGCACAGGACATATCAGGATTTGCTTTCAGGATTGACACTGGTGAATTTTCAACTACCCTTTCTCCTACCAGTGAGAAAACTGAACAGCTAATTGTCCCAAAGGTGCTTTTTCAAAAGGCAACTGGACATTCTTGGTTTTTTTTCTTTGAAAATATTTAAGCTAGAAAGTCCAGTTGCCTTTTGGAAAAGCACCTTTGGGACAACCATGACCTGGATCAGTGGTGAAATCCAAATTTTTTTACCACTGGTTCTGCGGGCGTGGCTTGGTGGGCGTGGTGTGGCTTGGTAGGCATGGCAGGGGAAGGATCCTGCAAAATCTCCATTCCCACCCCACTCCAGCGGAAGGATACTGCAAATTCCTCGCTCCTGGGGGAAGGATATTGCAAAATCTCCATTTTCACCTCACTCGGGCCAGCCAGAGGTCGTATTTGCCAGTTCTCCGAACTGCTCAAAATTTCCGCTACCGGTTCTCCAGAACCTGCCAGAACCTGCTGGATTTCACCCTTGACCTGAATGATTGAAAATCTCTGTAGGCCAACAGCTACCTGCCTTTGTGAATGTATTGTTGGATTGGGATGTGAAGTTGTCATTACAGGTAGTCCTTGACTTACGACCACAAATTTCTGTTGTTAAACGAGAGATTTGTTAAGTGAATTTTGTTCCATTTTACAATCTTTCTTGCCACAGTTGTTAAGTGAATCACTTGCAGTTGTCAGGTTAGTAACACAATTGTTAAGGGAATCTGGTTTTCCCATTAATGTTGCTTGTCAGAAGGTCGCACAAGGGGACCATATGACCCCGAGACACTGCAACTGTCACAAGTATGAATCAGTTGCCAAAAATCTGAATTTTGATCACATGACCATGGGTATGCTGCAGCAGTCGTAAGTGTGAAAAAACGGTCATAAGTCACTTTTTTCGGTGCCGTCATAACTTTGAACGGTTGCTCAATGAACTGTTGTGAGTTTTAGGACTACCTGTATTTCTTTCGCCAGCCTCTGTAGTGTTCACGGTGAGCTTCTCAGAGCAGGAAGGCCAGCAACAGAAAGAGGGGATCATGCGTTGAGTTGGGCATTGCTCGCGCTGAGTGGGTTCAGGGAGAAAGTGCTATGTTGTTAGGTTAGAGAACATGGCTGCCATAACAGTTTAAATCCAAATTGTGTCATGAGTCCTATTAGCCAAGAGGAAGGGCAGGATGTGCCTAGGGAAGGAATGTCTCAAAGCTACATGGTGGAGCACAGTGACTGCTGTCCTTTGGAGTTCTGTGTTTAGACCCTAAGCTAATACTAATGTGTTACTACCAGGAAAAGTGACTTTAGTCTCTGCATGCCTGCTCAGTATAGCAACAGCACTAGTAATAGTAATAGCACTGTAGGAGGAAATATCCTTCTGGGTTCTGCTCCAAGTGGGGAAACAGACACTGGAAACATGGAGACTGCTTGGAAAG
>JANHZT010006848.1:127639-142657 GCA_032468215.1 Stegonotus admiraltiensis | reverse complement strand
GCAAGAGTTTAAACAGTTTTTTACCCTCTAGCCATCAGCTGGGACTCAGGAGGCAGCAATAGATTGGAGGTGGGACCAAATAAAAGGTAAGAGTAATGCAGGGGCCGGGGAGGCAGAACCGGTTTGGTGACATCATATCATCACCGCTACCAGCTCAGTGGAACCGGGCCAAACCGGGAGGAACCCACCACTGAAGCAAGCGCACACACACGCTCTTCTGCGCATGCGCAGAAGCATTTTAATGACGTCAGGGTCAGTGGTCAGAGCCTCTCGCTAGTTTTACTACCGGTTCTATAGAACCGGTGCAAACCGGGAGCAACCCACCACTGATATAGTGCTATTCTAACTAGGTGCTGTGTTCACATAAGATTCTGAACCTCCCCACTTCAAGAAATCAAGCCTTAATGAAAATGGAGGAAAAAAGATGGTGGAAGATTACTATGCATGAAGCAATCAGAACATTTTACATTATTTATGTAGAACACATCAATGTTTGTTTTGGGGACTATCTGACTGGCCCTGCAAGAAAACAGAGTATCTATTTCTGGGGTTGGGGGTAGGTATTTCCTGGATTTTTGCAGCCAAATCAGGTACCCTTACTGTTTACTAACTGCAGCTTGCTTATGAAACCTATGTATATTCTGTAACCCATCAGTAGCTGAAAAGGAAATTAATTTAGCATTCAAAATCTAGATGTAAATAATTTCACTTAGCAGTTGAAAGTGCAAATTCGCTTCTGATTTGGACCTTACTCTATACATTGTGGTCCTCTCAAAATTCTTCAGCTCTGAGATAGCTGAATTGAATTTAGAAAGGCCAGGTCATATGAGAGTTCCCAGTTTTAAAAAGAACTAGAGGAAGAATTAGTATAAACGTCATTCACATGCCTGGAACCAAAAAGTAGCTCAGAGCCAAATGTTAAGGCAACATTATTGTAGAAGTCCAAATATTGCTCCATTTAGCAATTTAGAGATAAAGTATCTTTGCATCATTTTTGCAAGCCGAGTCTTTCTTAAGCACTATACAGTAATTTTACTTTTGAACATTAGCTGTTTTTAGCTTTCATTTGTTTGTCTTTTGAACTGTTACAGGTAGTCCTTGACTTATGTCTTATGGCTACAATTGGGGCCAAAATCTCCATTGCTAAGCAAGAGTGTTGTTAAGTGAGTCATCCCCAACAGTATGACATTTTTGGCCATGGTTGTTAACCAAATCACTTAAGTGTCTGTTAAGTGAATTCACTATCCTTCATTAATTTTGCTTGGCAGAGGCAAACCAGCTAATAAGATCGCAAATGCTGATCACATGACTCTAGGATGCTGCAACTGCAGTAAACACATGCTGGTTACCAAAGTGCCCAAGTTTTGAATACGTAACCATGGGAATGCTGCAATGGTTGTGTGAACCACTTTTCACAAAAAAGTAATAAGCACTTTTTTCAATGTCACCACAACTGCAAATATTACTCAGTGAATGTTGTAAGTTGAGGATTGTTTTTCATTACATCCTGTGTCTCTTGACACTATGCTTCCACTAAAATCACTATGTGAGAGAATGCAATGAGGATTTTTTTTCATTTTTCTCTTTTCCCCAGTGTTCTGTAATTTTAAAAATCCAATGTTAATATATTACAGCAAAGCAAAACCAGAAATTATCTATATCTGTCTGCCTGTCTGCCTGTTTGCTGTCTGCTTATCTATCTATCTATCTATCTATCTATCTATCTATCATCTATCATCTATCATCTAATTTATTATAGCCACCCATGACTTTATAAAGCAGCTTATAAATACTCAGCATCAGGTTTTTAAAAAAGAGTCTTTTGCATCATAAAACCTGGATCTTTTCTAAACCAGTTTATGAAAAATTATAATTGTAAAAATTGCCAAGAATTATTGCCAAGAAGGAGATTAACAAAAATATATAAAAAGAAGAACCCAGAAGTAAATCAAAAGCTTGTAATGTAAAAGTGATGGCATCTTCTGATGAAATAGGATGTGATAGGAAAGATCTGAGATGCAGAAAACCATTGTCAGAATTAACATTTCTAGACTGCATTGGCCAACTATGACTTAATGGTACATAATCATTAACAGAATTGGAAGGGACCTTACAGGTCATCTAGTCCAACTCCCTGCCCAAGCAGGAGACCCTACACCATTTCTGACAAATGGCAGTCCAATCTTTTCTTGAAAGTCTCAAGTGATGAAGCTCCCACAACATCTGAAGGCAAGCTGTTCCATTGGTTGATTGTTCTCACTGTCAGAAAGTTCCTCCTTTCTAGGTTGAATCTCTCCTTGGTCAGTTTCCATCCATTATTCCTTGTCTGGCCTTCAGGTATTTTGGAAAACAGGTTGACCCCCTCCTTTCTGTGGCAGCCCCTCAAGTATTGGAAAACTGTTATCATGTCTCCCCTTGTCCTTCTCTTCACTAGACTAGCCATGTCCAGTTCCTGCAACTGTTCTTCGTATGTTTTAGCCTCCCCTAATCATCCTGCTGGCACTCCTCTGTGCACTACAACTATTTATCCTCTACTTAGCTCTGCTAATTCTGAGAAAAGTATGTAAATTAAGAATTATCCCCAACATAAGACCACTCAAAGATCCAGTTTTAGCATTGATGACATTAAGATGAAGATTATGACACCAATAGAGACTTGGAATACTGTTACACTGAAAAAAATAGCAAATGCTGAAGTGATATGTTGCCTTTGATCATCCTAATTTCCTTTCTCTCCCTCTCTGATTATCTCTGGATTTACAGCAATGAGGTTCAACACTCTACATTCAGGAGCAACATTCCAGATGGAGTTGGGTGATAATGCAGTGGTAATATTCCTTCTCACTCCATCTCCCTGCCATAATGTCTTGGGGCTTTCAGGCTGGCTGAGTGTATTTGCAAAATCTAGTTTATATCTCTCTATCTCCCTTCCTCCCTACCATAGTATTGGACAGCCAGAACCCATGTAGATAGAAGGTTTGGAAAAGAAGGGCAAAGCCGCATAAACCCAAACATTCCCTTAATAATTCTTGCCCTTCTTAGCTTTCTCAGGCCATTTGTAAATGAAACACAAGCACAGCCTATGATGTGTGTAAAGCAAATTGCTGTATATTGTGGAGAAAGCAATGAGTATGTATTACAACAATGGCAAACAATTTTGTCTGAATTCTTTCATGTGAACTATTACGGGAGATCAACATGCACCAACCTCACAGTTGCAGTCAACAACTGCTTAGCTAACCCAGTTCCTAAGAAAACATGCTTAAACATGCTCACATTCCAGCAAGAAGTACCTGTGAAGGAGCAGAAATCCAAGATAATTTGGAATTAAAATTTCTCACATGCAGATCTTTTCTACAAGGCTTGACGCAGAAATATAATAAGGTAATGACAGTGTATATACTTCTATTACTCTGTGGTATTTATACATATCTCTGCATATGTCCTGTTGGATTTGAACTGCATACCGGTATAAGCAGGGATGGGTTCTACTTACCTTTACTACCGGTTCGCAATGGGGCTGCATGTGTGTGCTCGCTTTGCTCGTGTGCACACGCACTCTTCTGCACATGTGCAGAAGCATTTTGATGATGACGGGGTCACTGGGTGGAGCCTCCCGCTGGTTTTACTGCCAGTTCTATAGAACTGGTGCGAACCAGGGGCAACCCACCACTGGGTATAAGTATTGATAAATAAGCAAATAAATGTGTTTGGGATTTATTTTGCCTCACATTATAATAATAGGTTTCTCAAGCCATAATGATGTCATCAATAGAAGTATATGGTGAGATTTCTTCTAAGCAGTATATTTTCAAATTGCAGGTAAGGAGTTGTGTGTTGGTATGTAGAAATATCTTAGCCCTAGAAAAAGACTAGGGTGTATTTTTCTCATTGATTAATTTTGTATATCAGGATTAAAGATGGGCAAGTTTTCACATATATAATTTCTGACTAGAAGTAGCATGTGCAGTATACTCCCCAAATTACATTACACTGCAGTAATATTAATATAGATTGTGACACAACACTAATTGCATTATGGGACATGAATAAACTTCATGTAATGTTTGTCTTTCCTTAGGTGCAAATATATCTGGTTAACGTTTCATTTTTTTAAAAAAAATATTATTCTCTATATCAGTGATGGCTAACCTTTTCTGGACCGAGTGCCCAAAGTGCAGCCCTGCATTTACCCTGCCCCCCCCGAGCATTAGCATGCAGCCCCCATGCATGTACATGCGCCCCAGGGGTGAGTTCTACCTACCTTTACTACCTGTTCACAATGGGTCCGCGTGCGCACTTGCTTCACTCACTCATACACACGCTCTTCTGTGCAAGCACAGAAGCTTCTGCACATGTGTAGAAGTGTTCTGATCATGTCGGGGTCTATAGAACCGGTGTGGACCGGGGCAACCCACCACTGATGCACCCCCTGCACGCCCCCTGCCCCCCGTGCATGCACGACTAATTTAAACAAAAGTAAAGGTTGTTTAACAGATGAACTCTTTTTGGACCAATTGTTAAGCTACAAATAAAGAAATAATTTAAAACCCCACCTTTCCTACTGGAAGGCAGCATACATAACACCCCTTCTTCAAATCTTCTGTACCCAATGCACATAACTATGAATCTGTGGAATAGGTTGGCGACTATATATTTATTCTTTTAGTCATTCAATGTACATAGTTGCCCAATTAACATATGACTAAAAAATAATAAAACATAGAATAACCAGAACAACTCCCCCCCCCAAATCATAAAATATATTGTGCTCGAGGCATGAAGAACAGGCAAGAACAGTCCAAGAACAATCATTATAGACATGACACCACCCCACCTAATGCCTGGGGGTAAAAAGCAGGTCTTAAGAGTCTTCTAAAACACAGGCAGAGTCAGGGTCATGTGAATTTCAGAGGGGCTGCTCTTCCATTGGGTGTACATGACACATCTTTTGGATCCCATTACTTAACACTGGTTACATGATGGGACCCAGACATGCCCATCTTGGCAGATCTTATGGATGGGTAGTAAGAATTGGAGACATGCAGATAACCAGCTCTTGTGCCATGAAGTGCCTTATAGATCATGACCAGCATCTTGAATTGTGCTCAGAAACTCATTAGTAACCAATAAAATTACCAAAGTAATGATGTACTAATAGGTACAGTAAGGTGTTCCCATAACAACTGCACTCTGAACTTATTGTAGCTTTCAAGTGGTCTTCAAAGGCAGCTCACATATTATGTGTTGTAGTAGTCAAGATGAACGGAGACAAACATGTGAGTGCTGGGCCCCCCAGTTCAAGAATAGATGAAATATTTTTCTGTCCCTCCTCTCACTAGAATGTTAGAAGAAATTTAAGTCAAATGGGTCAACTGGGATGTTTGTTTTTAAAATGTAGGTCTGATTCTGGTTCTGTGTGAAACAGCAACAACAAAGCCTTGTTGATCAGCAGTGAAGGATGGGTAGAGGTTTCCCAGTAAAGCAGGAAGGGGGAGCCCTGCTACCTCAGGAATCCGGTTCTAACAGATGGCTGAATCCAGGAGACTAGCCATCTATCAAAACTCACCAGGAAGCTGTAACCCCAACTATATGGTGGATGCTTTCCTGCTAGCCGAAGAATCTACCAATCTCTCTAATTTCTCTTGAATTGAAAGTATTAATGTATTATTAATCCAGTATTAGTCCATCCAGAGCAAACTGAAAGTAGTCCCAGGAATCAGTAAGAAGGGGGTTGATTTAGCCATTGCTTCCCATTCAGCAGGTAGATCAAACAATATATTTTAAAAAGCAAATCAAAACATATTTCGAGTTTAGAAATAGAAATCTGACATGTTTAGTTAGAAATAAGTAACCCTGATTATAAGGTTTGCTTCCATTTGCTGTGTGTGTGTGTGTGTGTTGTAGTCTTGGCTGCTTTCAAAGACACTATGAGCTCACTTTTGGATCCTGGAGGTTTTAGAAGAATTTGTGTTGGAGGATGACTTCATGAATGAGTAGCTTATAGTGGTATTGCAATTCAGCCATATGATTGATACAGTGATTACACTAAAATGGTTCTTTTCTATAATCTGATTCATTAAACAAACGTAGATATGTAGGCCAGCTGTACTCAACTCTTTACAGAACGTATCTGGAAAGATCAAGAGGGGTTGCACTCTAAAGGGAAATGTGCATGTCTTATGAATTCCAGTGACTGTTACTTCTTCTTGCCAAAGAGGTGCGATGGAATGGGTGGGAAAAGATGGGAAAAGTCCAGTAGTAAAATCCATCCGTACTTTGCAAGTGAATATCCATGTGTGTTAGTGATTTTCTGAGCTAGATAAGATTCTCAGAAAACTAAACACTGTGCAGTTTACTTGGGAGGAGAGCAAACTTTATAAGATTCACTGGGGTTAAAAATGCAAGGAATTGGGAGAACCCTAAATATGCTTTTGGTTCCACAGCCCGCAATGAAGGACTCTGCTCATGCCTTCTTCTGCCTCCCATGATGCTATATTACATACAGTATATCACATCCAGGTGAAAAATCCAGATGACCATGAGATGGCAGCAAAACAGATACAGGAAACGTTCATTTTTGCTACCATTTGGGACTTTTGCATCTGATAACCTGATCCTTTGTCTCCACTGTTCAGTACTCTCAAACATCCAGAACAGATTTTCCAGAGACAGAAGGGGAAAAATGAGTAAAATAAATAAATAAATGAGCGTAACATCTTTGGGAGTTTGAGAATACACCACTGAATTTAGTAGTAAGGAGACTGAAAGAAGAACGAAAGATCGGTAGAGTTTATACAGTAGTGCAGGAGACAGCGTCTAAGGAGATATGGGGACAAGGCGCTAAAGAAACACCACAACGCTCAATAACAGGAAGGACAGTGTGTTCTGTGGAAGCGATCAGGAAGTGAGATTACCTGCTAGCTACTAGTGCATTTCAGTCTTCAAAAAGCTGTAGAAAGAAACAAGCTGCCTACTAGATGTCTATGTGAAAATCCCATCATACATGAGCTATACGATACGCCAATCAAGTGTTTTGACTTTGCCCATGCATAGGGTTCCTTCCCCATCTTTGCAGTCCATATAATTGGCCTGAACCATTCAGAAGCCCAGGCATGGGAAAAGACTTTCTCACTCAGAAATGATGATTCAGTTCATAAGCAACCTTTTGTGATTGGGAAATCTGTAGTGGACTCTGTAAGCTTCATACTTGGCCTCTTTCGGCCCTGGACTATCTAGTTTGTTTGGCTACATTGTTTTGAGAATGCCTGTGGTAACTCTGCTTGGAAAATCACAGAGGCTCTTTGCTTCTGGAATCAGAAAGCATCCACAGCAACTATTAACTTGACCACAGACTCTATTAACCATGAACATTCTGCTAAGTCCAAAGTTATACCCATTTCTTCCTCTACTGAAAGGATCCCTTCTTTTGTAAAACCACCTCCTCTCCTTTAGAGATTTTTCTTCTTCTTCTTAGTGTTTACCCATAGGTGCAGGGTCTACTTTTTGGTATCAACCAGAGGTGGGTTTCACTTACCTTCCTTACTGGTTTGCAAATGCGAGCGCACGGGCGGGCGTGCTCGCTTCGCCAGCACGCACTTCCTCTTCGTATGCGCACTGCCTTCCATGCATGCTCTTTGCTCGCACATTACGTCTGGGCGGGTGGGCGGAGCCCCCTGCAGTCGCCACTACCAGTTCGTCGAAATTGGACAGAACCATCTGAATCCCACCTCTGGTATCAACCAAGAATTGATCCATTGATTGTGACAACAATTGGCGAACCAGATTATCACCTGAGCCTGACATTGTAAGCTAAGAAAGAGTCAGCCAATTGATTTTCATGCTTACAGTGAGACTAGAACTCACAATCCCCTGGTTTCTGGCCTGCTTTTATGGCCCTATTTTGATGATCTGTAGAGCAGCTGCATGTAAGGGGTAGCTCACAGTGTCAGAAATGAGAGAAAGCAGTAGACTTTGTATGTATGGAAGACCTCTACAAAATACTGAAAGGAATGCAGCTGCACAAGTAAGTTGGAATGTTAACAAAATCTATGCATCACAGTTCCTCCAGTCTTTTGAAATTT
Organism: Stegonotus admiraltiensis; assembly: GCA_032468215.1. Classification (NCBI taxonomy): domain Eukaryota; kingdom Metazoa; phylum Chordata; class Lepidosauria; order Squamata; family Colubridae; genus Stegonotus; species Stegonotus admiraltiensis. The sequence continues at coordinate 134,573 of JANHZT010006848.1, read as the reverse complement.
TTTCCCCATACAATTGCTTTTATAGTACTTAGACTGTTCACATTAAAGTGAAAAGGTCTGTTTCAGTTTGGAGTTTGAATGAGAAAGGTAGGAGAAGGGCAAAACACTTTATCTACTACTGAAAACAATTATTTACTAGGAAGCTGGATCTTCTTAAGATGGCAAGAAAGGAAAGTATGGTGATGATAAAACTTAACTAGTTCCTGGGTCGCTTGTAGAATTAACAAAAGCAGACTAACGAATGTGATCAGGGGGTGAGAGAGGGGAGAGAGTTGAGGTAAAGGAAAAAAACAAGAAAGGATGATTGAATTTTACCATTTCTCTGGAATTGCAATCAGTCACATTTGAAAATTTCTTCCATCTCTTTTGTTAATGTAGACAAATCTGTGCATGTGTGTGTTTTTTGAACATAACGCCAAATTAACATTTAAAGTAAAGAAAAAGTCATTCAGATCTAACTACCATAATTTTTCAAAGGGTTTATAAAATTCCAGGCATGCTTTTGGTCTAACAGGAATAAATCTTTTGCAACTATTATCATTTGTGTCAGTCACAGAAGGAAATTGACAAATCAGTAAAGTTCAAGTCAAGCCACATGCAGCTAAGGACATAATTTAGACTTAAGTCTGGCATTTCTTCTCCTGTTTGGAATGTGAAATATGGATTGACCATGATCACCCACTAATGGATGCCTTTGAAAGAGATCTCTTTTAAGGTCAAAGAGGAAAATAACAAGTACACAATTCTTATTCATGAAAAAAAAAATCACTCAGACTGCTAGAAAAACAAGGAAAAACAACCACAAGCATCGAACTCTGAATTTGTCTCATATAATAACATGAAATGGAGACTCGTGAAGTTGGAACTTTATATTTATTTAAGCTAATGTTTTGCCACACTATTTTTTTTTAAAAAAAGAGAGAAGCATGTCTTGCTCTTAACAATCTCAGCCTACATGAAACAAACAGGAACCAGGAGTACTTGGCCATTCATGCCATCAATTGTACCATTAAAATTGAGGGGGGAGTGGGGCCAAACTTCACAACCTGTAGAATCTAATTCCAAGCAAAAAGCACTAAATAACCAATCACATAAGGAGGAAGGGAATAAAGAGAAAAAAGAAATAAAAAAAGAAAACCATAATGAAGTAGAAAGTGATAGAAAAGATGGAAATCCCAGTTACAAAGTAGGAGATACACGAAACATACCCAAGACCCATAAAGGACTCAAATGCCTATACATCAACACTCAAAGTTTAGGGAAGAAACAGGGTGAACTTGAAGTATTAGTACACAAAGATATGATACAGTTGCCATTACTGAAACTTCGTGGAATTGAACTCATGACTGGAATGTACTGATGGAAGGAAACAAACTATTCAAAAGAAACGGACTTAACAAAAGAGGAGGTGGAGTTGCATTATATATGAAAGATGACTACATCTCTACCGAAATACACAAAACCAAGGATGAAAACCTCCTAGAATCCATATGGATCAATATAAAAGGGGAAAAAATGACACTGCTATAGGTATATACCGGTAGTGTGTTCCTCTTACCTTTGTTACCAGTTTGGAACCGGGAGCGCGCTCATGCGCACCTTCTGCGCATGCACAGAGCGTCCGTGATGACATCTAGGTGGGTGGGCGGAGCCTCCTGCTGTCACCACTGCTGGTTTGAAAGAGGGACACATAACTAAGGCAGAATATCAGCAGATAGCCCGAATCTGCAAAGATGAAGTTGGGAAAGCAAAGGCTCAGAATGAACAAAGACATGCAACAAAAGTCAACGATAATAAAACAAGTTTCTTTCAATATATAAATAATAAGGAAAAAGTCAAGGAAACAGTTGGTACACTAAAGAGAGAAGATGGCAAGGAAGTAAAAGGCAGTAAAGAGAAAGCAGAGCTGCTTAACTCATTATTTGCATCAGTCTTCACACAAAAAGAAACTATAGCTCCAGCTACCAAAAACATAACTGTAACAGACAGACTAGAAATTAAAATTAAAATAAGCAAGAAAATGATAAGAGAATGCCTGTCTGACCTTGATGAATATAAACCTTGGGGACCTGATGGATTACTTTCTAGAGTTCTGAAGGAGCTGGCAGATGTTAGCTCAGAACAATTGTATCATATCTTTAAAAAATCTTGGAGCACTGGGGAACTACCAGAGGATTGGAAGGGAGCTGATGTGGTTCCCATCTTTAAAAAATGGAAGAGGGGGGAAATGAGACCCAGGAAACTACAGACCAATCAGCCTAACATCAATACCTGGGAAGATACTGGAAAAAATAATAAAAAACATCTGGAAACAACTAGAAACAAATACAGTTATAAATAGTAACCAGCATAGGTTTGTTAAAAACAGATCATGCCAAACCAATCTTATTTCATTCTTTGACGAAGTGACTAAAGGAGTATACTAATGAAATGCTGTGGGCATAGTATAGACTTCAGCAAGTAGACCACAACCTACTTTTTGGTAAGCTAGAAAACTGTGGCATAGATAGCAGATGGATTTGTAACTGTCTGACAAACCATACTCAACAAGAAGTCCTTACTGGTACTATATCTACATAGAGGGAAGTAAGCAGTGGGGTACCACAAGGTTCCGTCTTAGGTATTAGTACTCTTCAGTATCTTCATAAATGACTTAGATGAAGGAATAGAAGGGGAACTCATCAAATTTGCAGATGACACTAAGCTGGCAGGAATAGCCAACACCCCAGAAGACAAGCTCAGAATCCAAAAAGATCTTGACAGACTTGAACAATGGGCCCGATCCATCAAAATGAAATTTAATGTGGAGAAAAGCAAGATTTTTACACCTGGGCAGGAAAAACCAAAGGTCCAAGTACAGATTAGGCAAAACCTGGCTCAAAAACAGTAACTGTGAGAGGGACCTTGGAGTCCTAGTGCACGATCACTTGAATATGAGCCAGCAGTGTCCAGCCAAGAAACTAATACCATCCTTGGTTGTATAAACAGAGGCATAGAATCAAAATCACATGAAGTTTTAGTACCACTTTATAAATCCTTAGTAAGGCCACACCTGAAATACTGCATCCAGGTTTGGTCACCACATTACAAAAAAGATTTTGAGACTTTGGAAACTGTGCAAATAACAGCCACTAAGATGATTAAAGGCCTGGAGACTAAAACATATGAAAAACAGTTGCAGGATTTGGGTTTGGCTAGTCTAGAGAAGAGAAAGACTAGGGGGTGGGGGACATGATAGCAGTGTTCCAGTGTTTGAGATGCTGCCACAAAGAGGAGAGGATCAACTTATTTTTCAGAGCACCAGAGGGCAGGATAAGAAATAATGGATGGAAACCAACCAAGGAGGCAACCTGGAATTAAGGAGAAACTTCCTAACAGTGATAACAATTAACCAGTGGAACAGCTTGCCTTCAAACGTGGGTGCTTCACCACTGGAGATTTTAAAGAAGAGACCGGGCAAGGTCACTTGTCTGAAATGGTATAGGATCTCCTGCTTGAGCAAGGGGCTGGACTAGAAGACCTCCAAGGTCCCTTCCAGCTCTATTCTGATTCCTTAATGCCAACAACTAGCTTCGTTTCCTTTTCAGATCTTCTGAAAATCAGTTATCCACACCCACCCCATTTGTTACCTGTGAGATCAGAAAGTGAAAGAAATGTAGCACGCCTGCTTTGAATGGGCCAATATGTTCACGCTTACATGCCATTGCTTAACCATGGGGCATTTAAGTGGTGTATGTGATATGACTATGTGCTCCTGATAGTGCCTCCTGCATATTTATTGCATTCAATGATGAGATTTTCAAACTTTCTGCACATGGTTGGGAGAAGCAAGTTTAGACTTGTTTTTAAAGGATAGCTACTGCTGTTCAATTTTTTAAAAAAATTCTAAACTCCCCTTCTTGAAAGGAACATATGTCCATTTTGTAGCCTTTAGAGACAACAAATGTACTGGTAGGTGCTTCCTTGCAGTCACCTAGTGGTCATCTGGGGTGCTACAGGCCATATTTGTACTCATGGTAATTTGTTGCTAGATTTGTTTTGATGCAGTTTTTCCTAAATACTTACGTACTCCTAAATATACTTACCTAAGTGTATGTTCCAATGATTTAAATGGGTCTCTCTTGAAATAGATTTGTGCCTGAGATTGATGATAGAACTGGAGTCAAGATAGCATTTAGGATAAAGTCTGACTGTGGAGATTTTCAGTCACCCTGGTCATAGTTGTCTCAAAGTACTTTTTCAAAAGGCAACTGGACTGTTTTTATCTTGAGGAAGAAAAGTAAATTGTTTTGCTTCTCATCCAAGAAGCAAAACATTTTCTTCTTCCTCATGGAAAAACAGTCCAATTGCCTTTTGAAAAAGCACCTTTGAGACGTTTAGGAGAAAGATTAGAAAATGGAAGTATCTTTTTTTGCATTATAGAGCATTTATAGGAGCCTTGGTGGTGCAGCAGACTAAGTGCTGTTATGTAGCACTTAGCTTCCAGCTGCCTGCAATTAGTGCAAGTTCAAATCTCACCAGGCTCAAGGTTGACTCAGCCTTCCATCCTTCTGTGGTAGGTAAATTGAGGACCCGGATTGTGGGGGCAATAAGATGACTTTGTAGAAACACCGCTTCTGGGGGCCCAAAAGCCCTAATAAGCAGGTATATACAAAAGAATGAAGGCTATTGCTATAGTGTATTGTAAGCCACCTTGAGTCTTTGGAGAAGAGTGGTATATAAATTGAAATAATAAAGAAAGAAAGAAATTTACCTGACAATCTGGCCTCACTGCCATAAATTTTAAGCATGAAATAATTCTTTCATGCAAAATTTAACTAAGCAAAATTGAACTGCATAGTCTTGTTCACATTTAACACCAATCCAACAATTTCTATATGCTACTGTTATTTGCTGTCAACGTCTGACGAATTGACAATAAAGAGCCATAGATAAATTGAAAAAAAGAAGAAGATAATACCACTTGCCCCATGATGTTTCTTAGTGGTTAGGAAAGTTTAATAACTTGGAATTGTTTTCTGTATATTTGGAAGGAAACCCAATAGTGTAGCATACATGTATGCTGGGGCAGCAGCATACATTAACTTGAAAAGTGGCTAAAAGGTAGGAAAAGTTTTGGCACTGTTGTTTTGTGAGGCTGATATTGGATCAGGGTGTTTCGTGTTTGCTACCCCAGTATCCTAGCAATAGACTCTGCTTGTCCATTTGTAAATATGGTAGATTTTGTAGCTATAGTGGGCATTTCTCCTACTTTTTCATTCAGAAGAATACAGTTGTCATGCATTTCCTCTGAACTTCTTATAGACTCCAGACTTCATTCAGTGGATCAGATCTGTGGTCCTCTTTAACCCCTCACGTACATTTCAGATCTGTTTTAGAGACTTGAAAACCATCTGGAGCAAATTTATAGCACATGTAGGATTTGAAGGGAGGAGTAGAGCAAGGGAAAGGCCTGTTGCACATGTTAAAGTCTGCTTATATAACATTGGATGCAGCCCTCGATTAATGGACTAGCATCCGCCTGATACATACATACCAGTATATGGAATTCTGTCTGTCTGGCTCTCTCTAAGACCGAGAAAGATAAGCACTCTTGTAGAACATTTGATTATGCAATTTCTACATAAAGATGTTCGCCTCCTCCTTTGAACACACTGTAACATTTCCCCCATAAAATCCCAAGTTCTTTTTTTTCTCCGATGCTGAGGTTATGAACTTTTTATTTATATTACAAGTAGGAGATTAGATTTATTTATTTGGGAGAAGAGTTGTTTAAAACAGATTTCCCCATTTACAGAGACTACAGCAATAGGTTTTTAATGTATATGGTAAAAACCTTTCATGCAGCTAAATGAAAACAGCAGCATCAATATATGCGCGAAATATTCCTTCCTGAAGTTGTTGGTTTGAAGAAAATGCATTAGAAGAAGCTGGGAGGGGTGGCAGTGGAGAGCTCCATGAGTAAGGAGCATCACCAAGGACTTCATTTCATGCAGCTGGACTATGCCTAACCCCCACCCCCCACTCAATGTTTTAAAATCTGCAGTGATGGTACTTAAATAAACCACGAGTGCCAAGCTTCTCAAAGTCTTCTGACTGACATAAAAATGCTGCCTGATTTGCATTAAGGTCTCAGAGTAACACTGTTTCTTCCTACTGATTCATAATAAATGTCACTTATTCAAATGGAAGATTAATTAGGCAGTGTGACTCTCTATTGGTGGTGTTAAATGAGAATCCTATGCTGCACTTGCATTTGCTATGGTGGCAATTAGGTACAACACTGTTTTATTGATGAGTGGAAATGAAACGCAGATAACACACATTGAAAGTACTTCAGACCACTTGCGGTTAATTAATATAAGTTAATTACTTCCACTTTTTAGATATTAGGCGATTATTGAAATAAAATTAAATAGACCAGAAGCAGTGGCAAACAGCTGCAAGCCACTAATTCTTACTGAGAGTAACTATCTTCAATTCACTCAAAGAAGCTGGATGATGGGGATGAATTTAGATGGGGAAAAGTAGGGAAAAAAGCCAGAAAGATGTAAATCCACCAGAGACTATCGTCTAAAAATTCTAAATTTCATTCTTACAGAGATGGAAAACTCTGATCAACTTTTTAAAAGATATATCAAGATAATCACTTCTTTCATAATTCAAAAATCTGTGTATAGAATTTCTTCACAAAAACATAAAAGCACATGGAAGTAAAATCAAGGGATTTTGAAGTAAAATTAGAAGTAAAATTAAGGGAATTTACAGAAAATACTGTAAACAACAGGAAATGCTGCACAGTCATGCAATCAGAATCCCACTGGGACAACAACAACAACAACAACAACAACAACAACAACTTGGAACTGGTTAAGATCAGGAGTACTGAAAAAAGAAACAGAAGGCTTTATTTTGGCAGCTCAAGAACAAGCCT
>JANHZT010006848.1:26951-40409 GCA_032468215.1 Stegonotus admiraltiensis | reverse complement strand
AAGCTTCTGATGATTGTGCAGCTCAGCTGGGCATGTGTGTGGGGGGGGGATTTTTGCTACCGGTTCTCCGAACCACCCGCCTCCATTGCTACCAGATCGGGCGATCCGGTCTGAACTGGGAGCATTTCACCCCTGAGTTAAACCTATACCCATGGAAGGCAATTGCAAAGGATGGCGCTAATACACTCATTCTTACTCTTCCTATATATGAGTAGACTGTTGGATTTCACAATGGTTTCACAAGACTCATCTCTTATCCTAGCCTCCTTCACAGGATTATTAGAAGATAACACGGAAAAGGAAGAAGAGGACAATAGTACATTGAGTCTCTCAGAAGAAAGACGTGACAAATATATGTGACAAATAAAACATGTGCATTTAAGGTTCTCAATAATGCTTCATTAGAAGCACTTTCTGTACAAGATGTGATCATTACAAAGAGTAAATCATGTATTGCTGGAAGAAAAAAGGCACTAGAAATCATTCAATCTTTCATTTGCAGCTCTCATTTAACCGGTCAAGAATGGAAATATGTGAAAAGAGCTTCCCTCCAGCCTTTTCTTTGTTTACCTTTCATGCTTCCCTTTGCCACTTCTGGGTGTTTTGTTTTTAAACTTCAAGAGCTTTCAAACTCTTTTAAATTCAGACGCAAAGCTCCATTCCTCTTCAACCCAGCTCCTTGCACTATTTCAGCAGTTAATTAACTATGAATGCTTTCCTTTGGAGACTGGGTGAAGGGAAGGATAAAAGATGAAGAAGGCTGAGGAGAGACATAACAAGGATGGGGAGGGGGCAGAGTGGGTGGCTTATCAAATTCCACAAATACCAGACACAGAGAGGTGTTGATTTGTTGCTGGGAAAACCCTGTTTGTTTGCAGAGCTTAATCACCTGGTGTCTATTTGTTGTTTGAGGAATATGGGGACAATGAGAAAATTTGCTGGCAGCTGTACTGAAATAGAATACAGTCAAAATTGCAAGGGAGACATGTTACGTCAATAAAACATGTAAATTGGATTTTGGTAGCAACTGGTGATTCTGATGGCCTGGTAAATCAAGTTTATGAAACCCCACATAACCTAAACAAATGGGTACTGACACATCAGCATTGTTGATATTTATGAACACTGCATCAGGGTTGATAAAATGTTGATGTACGAATGATATAACAATGATATACCAATGAATAATTTAAAAGTGAAGATTTTAGGCCTATTTGTGCCCTTTTTATCCTTTTTCTTGGGATACTGGTTCATATCACACTTTGAAACTGTTGGTCTAATTTGCAAAGGACAAAAAAATGTCATATTTAGTGATTTACCATTCAACCCAGCAATTTATTTCTCTGTAAGTACTTTAGAATTATTTTCAGTTTAACATGTATTTCCTGCTTTTGCTCCTACGATTATTTACTTATTACAGGTTTTGCTCTTATGGTTCTTTATTCATAATTACAAAGAAGAGATTAGTAGCACAAGTAGAAAGCTTTTGATCCGAAGATCAAAAGTGGTTATATCTTTTAGAATTATCTTCCACACTTCTAGCTGCAACAAAAGAAACAAAAGGGAAATATCAAGTATTTCAGTAAATATGGAATGCAGCTCTTCAGAAGACTTAGCCTGTTTATAAAAACCACATTCTTTAAATAAACTATTTCATGGAGTTATTCTCCATATCCTTTCTATCATAAAAGAAGTGTAGCAGCTGAAAGGAGAATTCCTTTGCCTTCATCTAGGGATGGCTGAAGTCATGATTTTGGAAGATCTGTAGCTTAATGGTAAAATATATATTTTCCATAAAGAAAGTCCCAAGTTTAGTCTTTAGCATGTTACAGGACCAAATTGAGTTTAAGTCAAAGTAGTTCCCTAAGATGCTAAAAACAGTGATGTCTGCAGAAAACTATGGGCCGGACTTTGTCACTTTGATACAGAACAAAAGGTAGGAAATGTTGATGGTTTGAATCTCCTCCCAAGGAGCTGAATATCACTTACAAAAACCAACCACGATTCTAGGAAAAGGTGCCTTGCTGTGGGAAAACAATGTTCACAGGATCAAAAAGTTTGAAATAACAGCCAACTTCTGCTGAATCATTCTTGTAGGAAATGTAAAAACTTCTAGAGAATACCTTGTTTTGATATTTCCCCCCTGCTTCCTAGATATATTACAGCCAGGGACAAATCAGCGTGTACCCATCCATAATTACAACGAGCCACAATCAGAATGAGCTAACCATTACAGGAGTTTACCTCTCCATTCTCTTAATCTCTTTTCTTCTGGTGTTGTGTCTTTTAAATTTATAAAAACTTGAGGACAGAAGGATACTTTTCTTGTCTTTGTCAGTCACTGGATACCCTTTTCTATCTACAAAATAGGGTAAAGCTGCTCTAAATAAATTAAACAAAGAAATGAAGATGTTGCCTAACTACAGACATGTGACAGAATGTCTGCATCATTCTCAAACACTGTTTCTTATTTGATATATTTTGGGAGCACACTGGAATTCTTTTGAGTACTCCATTAGAACTGACATAAGCCATTTTGAAGACTTAAACTGAGGAATCCAGCCACTGGCTCCCAGTAATCCTTGCCACATCCAGCAGAATGCTGGTTACAACTTTCCCATTGTATGTTACAAGAGAAATAGCCTATCACTTGCCATGATTTTTTGCCTAGGGAGTCAGATTAATGGGTTTAATGAGACTAGGAAGATTTGTATTCAAATCTTGCTTAAGCACAATGAGCTCTCAACTCCTGAAAGTTTGTTAGGATAATTAATAGGGCAGCAAGAGACTATGAGCTTTTTGGGAGAAAAACAACTAATAGAATAAAATTAAATAAATAAACAGTGTTCCACAAAATATCTGACTGCCGTTCTCTTTTTACCTCTCCCTTAAGACAACTTGAAGCAAAAATTTAAACTAGTTATGATTCTGCATTATTGGTTTTGATTCTTTGGGGGCTTGGAAGATCTATACTGTATGCAAAAAATGTTTTAGCACATTTTCATTGATAGCTGCATTCAGCCTGTGACCAGGACTGAATGAACTGTCTCATTCAATTTGAAACAAAATAGTGCTTTATTTTTCTGCCAGTATCATATTTGCATTTGTACGTTGTAGGCAGCTGCTTTTACTGTAAAAGTAGAAAATGAAGTACTGGTCTTTATGTAACATAGCCACATAATATCCTTCAGGACAGTTTAACATCTTAATAATCATACAAAAGTCTTCTAACACTTGACATTATATTGTCACAGTGTACCATTTGTATACTGTAAAGAATTATCAGCAAACCTGGGTTTTCCTCAATACAGAAAGCATTAGAACTAATCTGATTTCTCCAATAATTCTGGGGAATACCAATTTAGATCTTGGAGAACCACTATGACATATTAGAGAATTGAGACTTTTGTCCTTTGTCCTCGCGGCTACTAAGCACTAAGATTTCTATAATGTTGCTATTTCATTTTACCCTGATTATGTATTTTAAATCAACTTTCTATTCATTTATTTCTATACAAATGTAGAGATAAGTAATCCTAAACACTACACATTATAATGAACAGGAAACTGTACGTGTATCATCTGAGGACTAAGGTATGTAAGATTTAACTCTCTGTATATTATGTATGTATGTATGTATGTATGTATGTAAATTCAATCATAGAGGCTTCTGAACAAGTTCAGGATTGTAAACACAGATAAATGGCCTCCCTTTCCATAGTTCTGCTACATGCTACATGCCAAAATGTCTTCCCCAAGTTGTATATCTTTGGACAGGCAGAAAGCTTCTAGTGAAGTCAAATTTAAATCATATAAAATGGAGATAAATACTTAATATGCATATTTTTAACATCTACTTCAGGGGGGATCTCAGGAGAATTAGAGTTAGGGTACATAGGGAGAAATTTTACAAGGCTATTATTCAGAAATCAGAAAGAAAGAAAAGTTCTGTGAAATTCAGAATCTTCATCCTGTTTTGTTTTCCAAGAGAAATTTTTGGTCTGGAAAAAAGAGCGATATACTTATGTAGTATTTTATCATCTCAGGAATCCACTTAACGATAATCATAATTTTGTATACCGAATTAAGTGAATATGGAAAACTCTTCTCTAGCTGACCCTGTAATGTGAATTCTTAAATTATTAAGATCTCTTGCATAGAGATTGTCTTTGATACATAAACACCAAATAGAGAATGGGCACTACAGATGTCATTGATTCAGATTTCAAGGCTGGAGGAATAGAGCTGGGGTTCATCTCTGAATGAACTGACACTACAGATAACCCCCAAGCACATCCATCTTCAACTGCCAACGCAAGACAAATTACCTTCTCTTCAGGATACTCTCTTTCACTGATTACCTACTGCTCAAATTAAAAGCCATCTAACTTCTGAGAAGGCTTTTGTTTGATAGATTCCTCTGGATTATGCAAAAATAATAGGAGAAGAAAGAGAAAAGTCTTTCATATGTTTGTAGTTTGGAGAACACAGTGGATTGATCTCACCTAGTGATTGGGCTAAAACTGAACAGTACTTAGTTTAATCACATTGTTTTCTCATCATTCTTAGCAAAGCATAGTGCAGACTGTGTGCAGATTGGGGCAGGGTTGACAAATAAAACCCCACATTCTGAAGAATGCTTTGCACAAAGTAACACTGCAGGACCTACAAAAGATGCTACTTATATGGCATCTGAACCAGAGCAATTTTTCCTTAAAATATGATAGCAAAACAGTATATGCTAACTAAACAGTAAACATTTTGTACTATCAGAAATCCATGCACTTAGGTGACCATTAAAAATCAATGCCACTTTTCATTAAAAGAGCTAGACATGCTTATATATTTAAACTATACTCATGATAAAAGAAATGCAAACCCTGGGAAAAAAATCAATATGTGATTTTATACTTAATTATATTATATTTGTTCTGTTAGAGCAGAATGAACATGTGAAAAAGTACAGTAAAGAGGAGAATAGAGCCACATTCCTCCGATTTTAACCCTCTTTATACCCTACCTGTTGAGGACTAGCTTCTACATCAGGGAGTCTTTGTGTCTATGGAGACTCCACAGAAGTTACAACAAGGCTTACCAGATTCTAAAGTGCTCAGATACAAGTGGTTTCCACTATGTGTATGTTCTCAGTAGGTGAAGAGTGAAGAAAGTGTTGATGGAATATATGCAGCTTGCCATCTCCCCCCAACTCTTGTTCACAGGCCTCTTCTGCTTTAAAGAATCAGAAATAAATCCTAAATAAGGCTACCATGGTCCTTATTTCCCACATAAATTTGTCTGCATTTCTTTAGAGTAAATTATAGAGTAATCTTCTTTCAGATTATCAGGAAAGAAATATGGTATGCTAAATTGTTCCATTCATTTTTTTGCATTGGAATCAGCAAGTGTTGCCATTGCTATTTTTGCAAATGGATCCCAACGTGTTTTGAATATCCTTTGGAAACTTCCAAACCCTTCTTTCCTGGCTTGGACTGGATGCCCACATAGGCACCACAGTGAAATTTCCCACATCATAGGAGCAGGAGGGAAATGCACTTGATCTTTGATTTGCATGTAATCAGTGCTTTTGCTACCGTGTAGGCTACATGAAAATGAATCATGAGAGATCAGCTAACACCCCACCCCCACCCCATATTGACTTAAAAGCAAGTGTTGGCCTTCAATAACAACCTAAGTGGAAATTTGGGGTGGAGGGGGGGAGTTCATCTGAAAGGGACAAACAACTTTGTTCCTTCATGCCATAGCCTTAAAAAAAATAAAATAAAGGAAGTGTTTGACATTCCAAAGCAGGTTGGGTTAATCAGTAATGTACCTGATTAATCTCTTAGGACTGTGCTCCACAACAAAGCTTCAGTTATTGTTCAGATCTCTAGAATGGGTTGGTAGAAAGATAGAAGAAAAGGCTTTGGAGCTTGACTAAAGGATGCTACAGTAGAGAGAACCTGATCGGGGTGATAATACAGGAGTGGTGAAATACGGTGCAGAGACTTTTACTTATCACGATGACCCTTCGTTTAATGCGGAAATGGCCTTTGCTCAGATTGGGATGCTCTGGATGCTATGGGCACAATAGCCACCTTGTTATTAAAGATTAAGAGCAAATGAACTATCACTCAGGCATGAAACAAGCGGTGGGGCATCTTTAACCGTAGTGACAAATTCCAGAAGAGCAGCAGTCTGTAGAAGAAGCGAGAAGACAAAAAGGGCAGTGGCACCTTTGAGGCTAAGTGCTTTATTGTGGCAAGCCTTTGCATTGTAGCCCCAGCTCTCCCGGCAGTAAATCAGCTGGATTCTAAGAGCCAATTTGCATTTTATTTTAAATGGGCTGTTTCAGAAGTGCAAATCACTTGTACTTTTGAATCTCCACCATTAAAGAAATGTAAAGGGAGGGGAGATCTAGGGCTTTTTTATATGCTGCATGTGGCATGCACCTGTGGCCTTCCTTGGAATATTCAATGGCTTTTATATATAAGATAAACTGAAAATGGGTTACGACAAAAGTTTATAAAATTGGACAGGCACATACATCTTTGTGGGCATGGAGTATTCCCTGCTGGTGCTTTCAGTGTTTTCACACAATGTGTTCAGGGGCAAAATTCCACATAACTTGGAATTTCATGTTGCCTGAGTCAAATTAATCAATTATTACTTTTACAATGAATTTAGGTAATAGTAATAATCCATACGTTTTTATTATCTGGATAGACAGGTGTCACTGTCTTAATTGTAAACCCATGCAGTTTAACACATTTTATCTGGAAACTTTTCCCAATAATTTACAAAAGATTAGTTTCAGAAATAGAGGCAGTCCAATTAATTAGAAATCAATGTTATTTGCTTTTTCTTCACAAATACTTGCAGCCATCTCTTTGAGGTAGGTAAACCCTATAAATGTGGGTTTAATAATTATATTTCCTAGGGATGTCTGGAGATTGAAATTCTGTGAAGAAAAAGACGTGATTATCTTTCTAAAAATTATCTTTTTTCCCCTGACGTATCTTGACAGTTAAATATAAAATAAATGCATGTTTGTAAGTGTAGACGTGCTATGAATTTAGTATGGCATATGGATACCCAGAAATCAGAACCTGTGTTTAAGCATGGGAAGGGAAAAGTCCACAAATAGCTCTCAAAAAATAATGAGACCGTGGGCCTTTTATTCTTCTTGCTACCTTTATATACGCCTATGTATAAATGTAGATTTATGCAGGGACAATAAAAAGTAGCCAAAATCAAATACAGAATTTGGAATCAGTGCATCATCTTGTAAGAGACTCTTTAAAACCTGATGAATTAAACATTCCAGGAAATTTCCCTTGATCACAACAAAGAAGAAAGTTATAATTCTTCTCTGGGGGTTTGGGGACCCTTAGCTGCTGCTCCAGCCCCCCTCCGCAGGCTTCTGATTACCCTGAAATCTGTCTGGGGCTATGAATGGAACAACCCAAACATGCTGTGACTTCAGATTACTCAGGAGGAATAACTGATAGACCTGGGTGGTATTTCCGTTTCTCCTCAAGGTCAGAATGGCTTATATGTGCCTTGAGAGAAAAAGGATTGGGTTTATTTCCCCATATTGTAAAAACTGCCCTTCTATGAATACTCAGTGTTGGTTCTAAATGTAAGAAGAAGATGAAAGAGAACAGGAGGAATCCGTAAAGCAATAAACAGACCAATAGTATTTTTTTCTATTACTGTTGTTTTTTATTTACTAATAAATATTACAGTATGGTTTTAGCCAGAGCACTACTTAGCCATGGCACAAACATTTTCTGGTAACTGTGTTAACATGCCATGGCTTAAAAATATTGCTTTTGACTCATCCTCAACCAGGGATGGGCTTCAAAAATTTTAGCAAGGGGTTCTCTGCCTGGTTGCTGGGTGGGCGTGGCCATGGTGGTGTGGCCATGTCGGCCTCCTGCACCATGGCGAGGGGGCGTTTTTGCCCTCCCCAGGCTTTCCTTGAGCCTCTGGGAAGGCGAAACAGCCTCCCCAGGCTCCGGTGGCCCTCTGGAGGCCAGAAACAGGACCGTTTCCAGTCTTCCCGAACTTCTGGTAGGCCCGTTTTTCACCCTCCCCGAGCCTCCACATGCACCCTGCACTTACCTGCATGCAAAACAGACCGCGTGGGGACTCCTGGGTGGGGCAGGGTGAGGTGGGTGGGATGGGGCCAGCCAGGAGTGGGATTTGGGGGTTATCCGAACTGCACAAAATCTTAGCTAGAGGTTCTCCTGAACCCCTGCAAACCCCCAGCAACGCATCCCTGTCCTCAACCCACATGGAGATGGGTAACTATAATCCTTAATTATCCCTTCCCCCACACCAAAAGAGATATTTGCTATGGTCTGCATCAATGATATACAATCTGCCCAACTCCTATTGGTCAATTTAGGCTGCTGTGAGCAGTCCCTCACCTTCAAGACACTGAGAAATGCCTTCAAGGGCCATTTTGGCTTGGGTTGTAGGTGAGGTGTGGCACCTGGCTGAGAAAAAAGCTGGCCAGGGCTTTTGAAAGAACATCAGACCCCCTGTATTTTAAATACTGGTTTCATTGTATCACCAAGCAGAAAATTACTGGTTGGCCACTATTTCGCTAAGGAGTTTTGTATTGCATCATTTTTTCCCTATTGTTCTTATTATAGAGGGTGGGGCACACCATGTTGCTTACTCCATAGGCTACTTCAGGTGGACAAGTACCTTATGTCTTTCAATGCTAGCTAAGGACATAGCTTGCTCATTAATGATCTTCATCCCTCCTGCACACCTATTAGGCCAAATTACAGGTTGTAGGTTCAGAGGACGCACAGGGGGTAAAATGGGAAGAAGCATCAATGAATCAATCAAAGCATCGCATGCCCTGACTTGTCAAGTGTACTATTTCTAAGAGTGAGCTGTTTTTCCTGCCATTAGGTGGAAAGGGAAATAAAGCCAAAGGAATTTACCAGCTGCTTTCCTTTATTTACCCCACATTACATCAGGGCCATTCCCTGGCCTTGTTATTGAAGCCAAATAAGCTTCAGCCATGGGGGAAGCAAATTTCTATCAAACTGCATTAATACAATTATCTATGCCTAAAGTCAGGACTCAGTTCATTTTTTTTACTATTGTTATTGTATGTTACTGCTATTATATAACTAAGTTATTATCATAAATTTTAAGAATGATTTGCACTTATTATCGGCCGAAGAGGTTGCAGATAAAACTGCTTGTAGAAGCCTCTGATGATCAGGCAACTCAGCTGGGATTGCCAGAGGCTTTTAAAGGCATTTTTTTTTCTACAACCTTTTCGGCTGAAGAGGTTACAGAAAAAAATGCTTTTAAAAGCTTTTGATGATCCCAGCTGAGCTGCTCAATCATCAGAGGCTTTTTTTTTTACTTTGATGATCGTGCGGCTCAGCTGGGCATGGGGGTGGGGGGCGGAGGGATTTTTGCTACTCGTTCTTCAAACCACCCACTGCCATCACTACTGGATTGGGCAATCCGGTCCAAACCGGGAGCATTTCACCCCTGATATTAACTCAACAGCAATTGTGTCATGACAGCAAACTTTTTCCTATAAAAACTTCAAAGTCAAGTCTTTTCTACACACTTTCTATTTAGTTTAGGAGCCTTTCAGAAGTTGGCACTGAAGAAGAATGATGTTTCTCTCCATGGTTTACACCTTATGTGAAACAGTTGGCATAATCAAAGATCAGATCCAACTAGCTGAACCAATTAATGATGATTATAAAAAATGTGGTACTTCTGAATCCTGGTTTCCAGTTGTCTAGTAATGGTGGTTTTCATAAGTGTCAGTTCAGGGATGTTTTCCATGAGGTGTGCAGCAGTGGTGGGTTGCCCCCAGTTCAGACCAGTTCACAACAACCAGTAGTAAAACAGGTGGGAGGTCCCGCCCACTGCCCTGGATGTCATCTTTGGCGATCTGCTCACATGCAGAAGCTAGGCGCGCGATCCTGTTGCGAACCAGTAATAAAGGTAAGTAGAACGCACCCCTGGGGTGCACCAAAGTGTACAAACACAACAAAGTTATTCAGAAAGCTGGAGGGAGAAGAAAGATGCTTTCCATTTCTTTTTGTCAAGTTTTTTTTTAAAAAAAAACTTCAACATTACAGAACTTTTAGTTCTTGAACTCCCTAACCTTTTGCCTTTCAGAGGTATTTCGCAGCACCTTGTAATAATTAGGCTGGCAAAGCAAAAAGTTGAAAGGACAACAATCGAATCCTTTCTAGGGTGCGTATCTGTCCCATGTAAGTCTGCTCCTGGAAGAGTGGAGCGATGCCGCCAATGGAATCTATTTCAAGGTAAAATGAGTGCGGCTGATGTCGAACATGCTGCTCCTGAGGCCTGACTTAGGCTCCAGACCTTGTGCAGCCTAGCACTGGAAGAGATTAAATATCAACCCAGGTCATGTTCTCATAGCCCAGGCACAAGTGCCAACATTCTTCCAATTATTCAAGGCCAAAGAGAGAGCAACCTGCCTTGACAGAATTGTGACACCGCTTGATTAGATTGAGCTTAGATGCCTGCCGAAACGGATACCCTGGTATTTAACTCAGATGGGGTGGGGGGGACAGGAATGGTTAGCTTTGTTTAAAAGGAATGGAGGGGAGGGGGAAGTGGAGGAGAGGACAGGCAGATTTTGTTTTCAAGGAATGCAGGGGAAAGGAATGCAGCTGTTCACACATGCAATTGTAGATGTGTGATTAAAAAAAGGAGGGCAATTTTGCAACTGGTATAGTTCAGCTTTTAGAGTGATATAAGGAGTGCAAGGTATTATTGCTTAAAGATGTACGTAAACACAGTCAGCATCATTCAATCCAATGGACTTTTAGAAATGCAAAATAGTTTGAAGTATTCACCAGCTGGAGCAAGTTTCTCACAATATCTTTACTAGATCTTATTGGGGAAGGGGGGGAGAGAGAGAGAGAGAGAGAGAAGCAAGTGTGTGAATGTGTTTAGCATGTGGTTTGCTTCTTTGTTACCTTTCTATGCATAATCCTGCGATGACCACAGATTGTGTCAGTCCTATGTACAGCTCAAAACGCTGTGGCTTTAACATATTAGCACACTGTATTTTCTTGAGTAGCCAAACATAGTTCTTAAAGGAGAGTGCAGAATGTTCAGGAAACTGTAGACTGAATCCATGGCAGTCCTGCCTCCAGTTCAATGTAATATTTATAAGAAAATATTGGATGGGGTCCATATGAGATTTAGGATAAGTTGTCACCAATATACTGATGATATCCAGCTACATTTCCTGTTACATCTGTATCAGGAGAGGTGCATTTGAGTACAGGGATGATTGGATGAGAGACAATAATTGAACCCAAATCATGTAAGACGGTTGTGTGCAAGTGAATTGCTTCTCAACCTGGAAATGAGAGTAATTGCTTAGTAGTTGAATGTGGGAATTAGAGGAAAAGGTTTATAGGTTCTTGAGAGTTCACTCTTGATGCATGGATGAACCAACTATGAATCTTGAAGATAGAATTTGTGAATCAATTTAGAAAGATGTGCTTCTAGAGGAAAGTTTGGATATGAATCCAATGAATAATAAATTCCATAAAAATAATTATATGTAGTTGTGTATAAGTAAACTGGTCTATCATTCCAGAAATGAAGTCTGACCAGACAATGCAAATAAGGTGAATTTCCAAATAAATAATTCATGTGCTAAATGGAACATTCATTTTTTCCCTAAAATAATATAATTCCAATTCTTTTTTTTTCTTTTTGTCCCTGATTTCATAGCATTGCAGCCTGTTTTCAAATCGAGTTGGTTTCTATATATGAGAAAGCTGTAACCTTTTGATAACATGATTATTTTTTAAAATTGTTTTCAGTTCCAGCAATAGGTTGTGTTTGGGGAGGATTGTACGATCAAAAAATGAACTTCATATATTCTAATTTTAAGATATGCAAAGCTTAAAATGTCAATACAAATGCTGTATTCAGTTCAAAATCCAATATAATAATGTTACATCCTCTACATTATGTATCATTCCCTTTGTCAAGGAAAGCCTTTTGTCCTCCCTCCCTCTCTGCTTCCCTCCCTCCCTCTCCTCTCCCACCCCTGCATCTAAATAGCATTTGAATGTATGTGCCTAGTTAAGTGGTGTAGGAAAAGGACAGGCAAATCTGGCCTCTTTATAATGAGACCCAACATGTCCTTTCCTGAATTCTTAATCTGCTTTATTCACCGGGCTGCAATTTGCATTACTGGACAACAGCCCCTCCTCATCTTAATTTACAAGATGGGCTCTTCTATTTAGAGCTGTCAATACTATGTTATGTTCATTCATTATCCAGTATCTTTCTATGCCTAAAGGACCTTCCCTGTACTTGCTAAGCACAGCCCCTTTATTATTCTTGTTCTTAGCATTTCCTATTAAGGCAGTCATTTCCTAATCCAATGATTGAGCCGTGAGATCATTTTAACATCCAAACATTTAGTTCAAAGCCATCGGTCCATTTGTCTTCCCCAACCACCCAGATCATCTTAGGAACCCCTGCATTCCAAAATATCTATACATTGAAAAGCAGAAGATCTGTAACACTCTAGACATTCTGCAAAAGTTCCAATGTTATGTCTTAAATGAATTTATCTCTTCAATGAAAAGATGAAAGGAGAAATAGTTGATAAACACAGGAGGATGGTGAAGATGATGACATCTGAACCTGCATTTTCCAAACTCTGTGAAAATAGAGGGATTGCACAAAGCATATGGAAGCAACTGCCTACCATCGTTATACCACTAGCAGATAAGAATCCATACCATGGTGTCAAAATCGGGCAGTCAAATTATTTCTGTGAACTGTAATGTCTTTTCACCAGTACAGCAATGTAAGTGAGCATCTTGCTATATGGAAAACTTTATCAACCTTGTGATCTATCTACATGATTTTTGTTTCTCACACATTCTAACTCTTGGTAAAGATTTAAAGTCTAATCAAGGAACTTCTTTACATTTACCATTTGGTATTCTGGTCAGCGGCATTAGTACTGAGTTGAAATTGTAACAGAAAAGTATTTCCTTTAAACAACTGAGTTGCATGGCTAGGTTACCCCATTCATGGTGGGGAATTTGCATTTTTCAGCATTCAGAGTATGCAATCGCCTGCTGCGATTTCCAACCTCCTTCCAATAGGACTGCTGCATTCTTCAATTGAAGTAAACATAATTCACAGGAATTTTGAAGGGGCTCTACGTATGTGATATCATAAATTTAATTAAATAAATAAATAATGACAGTAACTACTCAGTTTCATCATCTGTTTACACCATTTTGGAACAATCATTGTCCATTGATGACAGTGCTGCCTGTAGCTAGGTTACTCCCCTTCTCTTTCAAATAGGTAGAAATAAGATGTATAGCATCATTATTGTTGGATGAGATATGTGTGGAGAACTCTCCTTCCCCCCCCCCCGCCCCCATGCAT
>JANHZT010006848.1:0-14371 GCA_032468215.1 Stegonotus admiraltiensis | reverse complement strand
ACCCCCCACCCCCATTTGTATTAATCAGATCAGACCAGTGGTGGGTTGCCCTTGGTTTGGACCGGTTCTACAGAACCAGTAGTAAAACCGGTGGGAGACTCCACCCACCGACCCTGATGTCATCAGAAGTGATCTGCAC
This sequence comes from Stegonotus admiraltiensis, assembly GCA_032468215.1. Lineage (NCBI taxonomy): Eukaryota > Metazoa > Chordata > Lepidosauria > Squamata > Colubridae > Stegonotus > Stegonotus admiraltiensis. The sequence goes on along the minus strand of JANHZT010006848.1, from coordinate 14,232 downwards.
ATGTGCAGAAGCAAGGCGCGTGCGCGCGATCCCATTGCAAACTGGTAGTAAAGGTACAGTAAGTAGAACCCTGGATCAGACATGTAAGAATTTTTTGTAATTACAGTGCAGACTTCTCTTGTGGTTAGCATAATGTACCTGGATAGAGAAGAGAACTAAAAAGAAAATGGTAGCAGTAGCAGTTGCTTAACTTCTTTCACAACAGCTGGCAACAACAGGCAGGTGATCTAATGGGACAATAGGCAGTTTTCATTATTTATATAAAGCAGTTGTCTCCCAACTCATTCCTCTCCAGATGTGTGGGAATGATAGTCACATATCTGAAGGACCTTGGCTAGGAAAAATTGGTATAAAATCAATGGAAAAAGAATAAGGCAAATGTACTATAAAAGTATTAATAATGTGAAGTTGTATGAGCATATCCTGCACATGTTCTCATACAACGTACACCTTCATAGCACATTTACCTTATACCTCTTTGTCTATGAACCATTACCACCACTTCAGTGGAAGTGAAGTTTTCACTTCAGTGAAAACTATGAAATTCCCATACTAAAGTTGTCTTTTGCTTTGTTCTACCAAGTTGGTTGACTGGTTCTTTCTTCTGTCAGAGGCATCCAGAGATCAGAGGCTTCCATCAAAATGATGAAAGCAATGTTGCATTGTTGTGACACAAGCTCTGTCCTATTCATACATTTGTGCCACATCAAGGTGCATGTATAAAAGGGACAAGCTTGTGTCAGAATAACACAATGCTACTTTTGTCATTTGGCTACCCCCCTCAACCAACCCTCCAGATGCCTCTGCCTCCTCTCTTCCTGCTAGACAAAAATTTTAGTCAATTGGGAAAAAAAACTTTTGAGGCAACTAACAGTGGAAAATTATAGGATTATTTTAATATAGAATGTAAGGTAATAAAACATGGACTCAGTCACAATATCATAGTCAAACAACAACAAGGGTAGAAGAAAATAAACATTGAAAAAAATGTAATAGTTTTAAATAACTACGAAGATGCATCATCAAAAAGTAAGGGTTTTTTTTTCTTTTTAATTGTTATAGAAGTCTAATTTTCATCTGCTTTACCCTTGCCTAGATACAGGTTAGTAATTCTGGGAGTTTAATTGTAGTTTCTAGATTGCCATAATTTGTTTATCCTTAGTACAGGCAAATAAAATGTCATTGGCACTTGTAATGAGCAATAGCATTCCAAAAATATGGAAGCATCTCAGAAAATGGTTGCTGGGAATCCTGGTAAACCTAGGAAAAATGAAGTAAAAAAGTATATAGTGGCCCTCTATAGTTATCAGGGAATGTCTAAGAAGATCTAACTTCTTCTCAGTAATATGATATAGATACCATCCTCCCCTTGCTTAATTCTTTTTGATCTGGAGAAATGCACAGTCAGTACTGGCATTACTTTTGATTAGCTGCAACAAATTTTACAAGATTTGATCAAGAAAATAAGACTCTTATGTATCCTCAAGCATGAACTTGAATTTTCCTCAATCTTTTCTCTTACCATAATAAGGGTTGCAGTTGCAGTTGAGATCACGTCTCTTGGATATCTGGATTCTAGTATGTCGTATTGTACTTCCTGAGCCAACAAAAATAGTTCTTTGTCTGCTTGCTTAGGACCAGATAAGATGTTAAATGTATCTTTGATTGAAATATACAAACTGCATATCTGGATGTGTGGCAAGTGGATATGTGTGGACTGTTGTGGCTCGCCAGTGGCCTGCCTGTGGCTGATCCCGATGACGAAGAGGCTGGTGTGGTGTCATGCCAGCAGCCTGCGCAGCCAGCGCTCGAGTCAGACAGCGAGGAGGCTAAAGAGGATGTGGTGCCAGAGGCTCAGCCAGGGCCTTCAGAACCTCCAGAGGCTCCTTCAAGTGGAGAGAATGAAGTGGAAGAGCCTCTCCTCAATGCTCGAGCACGCAGGGCTGCCAAAAGGCAGGAGTGGCTACTCAGGAGGAGGAGGTCTCCTTGAGAGTAAGGCTTGAGGATAATTGGCCACTCCCTTAGTCTATTTAAGTCACACGCCGTTAGTAATTTTCTTGCTGGAAACAACTTGTAATTATTATCAGAGCATTGTTGAAGAGTGAGTCTTATTGTATCTTGTTTCCTGGGCTGGTTGCCAACCTTTGCCGGATTTTGTTTATTCTTGCTAATTTATAAATTTGATAAGGACCATTGGTGTGTGTCAATACACTCGGGAATCCAGAGCTGGGGCAGAACATGGACATGGAACATACAACTATAAAGAGGGAATATACTTTCATTAACTGAAACATATTCTTTCTCTGAAACTAGAACTATCTTTCATAGGAAGGATTTGTCATAGGTCTGCTTGATGGAAAGAATTAAATATCCTCTTTGTATTTGAAAGGAACCAATGTGCTATTTAAAAATCCTGTTCAGTATAACATTCTTTGCTAAAAAAACCAGAACTTTCACTAGCCCTTTATGTCATAGATCAACCATACTGAATAACCTGTCAAATTTAAATAAATAAATAAATAAAAAACAATAAATAAATAAATAAATAAACAAACAAACAAACAAACAAACAAACAGATACATAAATATTTAAAATGGCTAAAATTGATCAAGAAAGCCACACTTCTGATATTAGATCTGCAATTTATTATTGTTTTTCGTCTTTAAACATTAAAAGGAAAAGCCAGACTTTTACATTTACAATTGGTACCAAAGGCAACAGGCTGCATGCTAAATAATGCTAGACATCAGGATATATAATATTACAGCTGTGTGCAGGCCCTGTATTAACTGTCCGTAAATTCCAGGCACGATTTAAAGTGGTGGCTTTAACTTATAAAGCCATATATGGTTTAGTGTCAAGGATCTCCTGGACTACTTCTTTTAACCAATATGTATAGAATAGAGTTCTTTATTGGCCAAGTGTGATTGGACACACAAGGAATTTTCTTTGGTGCATATGCTCTCAGTGTACATAAAAGAAAAAAAAACACATTCATCAAGAATCATAAGATACAACACTTAGTGATAGTCATAGGTTACTAATAAGCAATCAAATCATGCTAGGAAACAAATAAAACAATATAAATCTTAGAGATACAAGTAACAAGGTTATAGTCATAAATGGGAAGAGATAGGTAATAGGAAGGATGAGAAGAATAGTAGTAATAAAGTCTTAGTAAATAATTTGACAGTGTTATGGGAATTAGTTGTTTAGCAGTGTGATGGCATGTGGGGAAAAACTGTCCTTGTGTCTAGTTGTTCTGGTGTGCAGTGCCCTATAGTGTCGTTTTGAGGGTAGGAGTTGAAACAATTTATGTCCAGGATGTGAGGGGTCTGTAGAAAATTTCACAGCCCTCTTTTTGACTCTGCAGTATAAGGGTCTTCAATGGAAGGCAGGTTGGTAGCAATTGTTTTTTCTGCAGTTCTAATTATCCGTTAAAGTCTATGTCTGTCTTGTTTGGTTGCAGAACCAAACAAGACAGTTATAGAAGTGCAGATGATAGACTCAATAATTCCTCTGTAGAACTGAATCAGCAGGTCCTTGGGCAGTTTGTATGTGTGACTGTCTGTCTGTAATTAATTTATTAGCTATCCAACTTCACCAGATTCCAATATGATCCATCCAGTACAAGCAACTTGGAAAACTTTGTTGGTCATTCTCCAGTTATCATGAAATTGAGTAGTAGATGAAATCAGAGGCCAGTAGAAGATGCTTCTCCACTGTGGCTGCTGTCTTGTAGAAGAGTCTTCCATGGAAGACTAAGCTTACCCTCACTCTGTTGATCTTCTAGAAGCCCTTTAAAATGGAGCACTTCTGGAGAATTTTTAAAAATAATTAGGATAGTACCATAGGAATTAGTACATTGTTTTAATGATAAATGTTCTTTTATAGTTCAGTTTATATTTTCTGTCATATTATTATAACTTGGCCATTTTGTTTTTGATAAATGGTTGAGAGTCATAAAATTGTGGCAGTGTAAAATTCTAATAAATATGTATGTGTATGTATACTTATGTGTGTGTTAATGTATTAAGCTTCATACAAAAAAGGTTGCTCTGATTCAAAATCTTTTCACATTTCTATTTCCATGACCATCCAACATGTTAAGCCCTTGAATTGCTCATTAGAAGTAAAACTTTGTACAGGACATACTTTCAACTTATGCATATTCAAGTTTGCCAGTGAGAAACATAAATCATCCTAGATTACCTTATCCTGCTTAGATTTGGAATTTGAGATAGAGTTATACATGCTTTCTTATATGGGCCAATCAACGGGATTCTATTGTATGTAATTATATCTTTGTTCATAGTCAAGCTCACACATTTTCTCTTTCTTCTTACTTTCTCATCAAACATTTCCCAGAGATCTGATTACCTTACCTTTATCCCCGAATAGAGTTAGAGTTGTGGCACATGGGATTCACTGCAATTTATATAGTGAACCCAAATGGATGGGATACTTTTCTCCAATTTTCCCTAGCATGTTATCACCACAACAATTGTTGACAAGATTTTGTCAGCTCTGAAAACCCTTGCTTCTGTGAATGGAGTTTGCCTCTAACCGGAGCTGCTAATTGTTTAGTCTGAGGCTCTTCTTAGACATTTGCTCTGTTCTATTAAGGGCAGGTTTCTGTAAAAATAAATGAAGTTTGTAGCCCTTTTCTTTGTGGGATAGCCTTTCCAATCCCTATACAAATTCAGGTTCTGTTGTCCTGTTAAGCTAGCCATGCAGAAAACTGTTTCCAGCCAAAGAATAGGAGTAGCCAACGTATGAACTCTATACCTCAATGAGGTGTTAACATCAAAGCTTCCTTGGTCCATTTAAATGCTAACATTATTAGGCAAGGAAGTCTAAGAAACAAGCACACAGTGGGAGTCAAAGAACATGTTGTAAAAAGAGTTTTCTTTATGCTCATCACACTCCAATTCACTTAGGATGAGTTCTTGTTCTTTGCCTTCCAGTTTCCTAATTAAGTCTTCTTTCGCTTTCTACAGTGCTTAGGCTGGAGGGTGTCTTTTTCCATGTTCCATTAGCTTTTTCTTTTCCCGTCCTTTCTCCACCAACTTTTCTCTGTTATTAAGCATTAGTGATGGAGCTGAGTTCCAACCCAATTGATGCAACCAGTACCTTTTCTACTATGAATGGCCATTCTGATATTTAAAGCCATTGAACCACTCCTCATACTTACCAAGGAGGTATGCTGCCACTTTCAGCTCCCACCATCATTATTCAGACAAGCATTCACACAGGGTTTAACTAACGCCATAATGTTTTATGAGTTTTGAAGACCACAAAACGTACAATGCAGAGTGATTATGGTTAGCATACATCCAAATTTAAACATCTGTTTAAATGTGTAAAACAGAAATGTTAGTAATATAAATAGAATTAGCACTATTTCCAAAAACAATTTATATAATATACACATGCCTAATTCCATTTATGGTACCAATGCCATTCCAGTCACTCCTATCCATATGCTAGCCATCATTCTCAAAGAATTCAAAACATTTAATAAAACAGGCCTTACCTTTTACCTTCTTTATGTTACATGCAATAATCCATTTTTCAGTATTTCTTCTCAGTGTATCTATTCTAAGCATGAAGCTAAAGTCCTTGGAACCTAATTTTTTTTAAAAAAGTAATACATTGACTATTCTTCAGTTTGGGGGCAGTACTATATGAAGGCGCTGCAAAATTTTATGTTAAATGTTGAAGTCCAGATAGCAAAGCGTGGAAACAATTCTCCAAAGCGGTAGCACTACCTTTTTTGTACTTCATTAGCAATAGCACTTAGACTTATATACCACTTCACAGTGCTTTACAGCCCTCTCTAAGTGGTTTACTGAGTCAGCATATTGCCCCCAACAATTTGGGTCCTCATTTTACCCACCTCGGAAGGATGAAAGGCTGAGTCAACCTTGAGCCTGGTGAGAATTCAAATGGCCAAACTGCTGGCAGCCGATGATCAGCAGAAGTAGACTGCAGTACTGCACTCTAACCATTGAGCCACCGCGGCTCTTATTAGTTGAAGATCTCTAATCTGCAAACCTGGATCTTTATTTTTATAGACAACAACATTACTTCCTGATTATTTGTATGTGGATCATAGAAATTTGCAGATTCAATATGACCAAAAACAAATGCAAAATCTAACCAAGACCTGAAAGGAAGCCTGAACTAAGGAAAATGATAGAATTCACTGTAACCATTGGATGTCATATCTGTGTTATATTTCTGAAGGAAGAAAGTCCAACCACAGGTAACCTACATTCCTTAGGCATACACACCCAGCAATATATATTTGTATTTTCCACACATACCTCCTAACCAAAGCAACCAGTTTTTACTTGTTTAATTAATACTGAAGAGGAACTGTCAGTCCTTTCAGACATGCCAAAGCCTAGGGTGGGTTCTCTCTGATCCATAAAGTTCATGGTTCAAAAAAGCCAGAGAGGGTTCAATGTCAGGCAAAGGCAGGATTGGAGAGAGGAGAGGGACAGGGAGGTAAAGGGGAAGGGGAAGGGGAAGGGGAAGGGGAAGGGAAGGGAAGGGAAGGGACAAAGATGAAGATGATGATCCACATATCCAAGGAAAATCTGGTATCTTCACATCCTTTCAGACAAAAGTTCTTTTTACAAAACAACTGACTTCCTTTTTTTCTCCTTCTGCTCTTAAAGTAGCAGAACTTCTCCCCCCACCCCCTCCAGTCCATGTTTATTGTGAAGTGAGACACATCTACTTGAGTCCATTGTCACAGTCTCACAACAGTTTTCCTAGGTCTGCAGTCTAACCAGTATTTTGTAGGGCTTAACTTATTTGGGTCTATGATGTGGCCGCTGACTGTTGATCATGGATATCATTAAAGCTAAGGGTGCCGAATTTTCAAAATCCCCATCTGCCGTGGTTGTGATAGATTTAATACAAATGCAACTACATGATCCATTAGACAAGTGATCTGTTTGGAAAAGGTAATGCCTAATGTGAGAGTTATATGTGTTTACTGCAGTAAACACATACTAAGTATACTAAGCAACGCTTAGCAGTAATGAACCTTTTAACAATGCACAAACACAAGTAAAAGACTTTGCAGTCTCTATTCAGGAATAGTCACCAAGAGTTCATTTACCATTTGATGCTCTCTATTGCCAACTTTTTCTCTACAGAGAAAAGCCTGGAGCATTTTATATTACACATTATTTTATAAAAACTTATACTCAAAAATTAGAATTAGAAATAAATTAACAATCACTGTATCCATTTGACTTGTGGCCTCCAATTAAAGTAGTACTCTGAATCTTAGGGAAGATTCTTTTTCTTGCTTCCTACCTCAACTTTTCCAGCCAAAATTCCCGGGGACTGGATGTTATTCTTTCCCTCCTACGTATACTCCGATCAACCTCTCCCATCCTCCCACATGCACACGTATGAGAAATTCTTTATTGCAAAAATAAAATTGAGACCCAGTCATGGATCTGCTGAATAATATGCCAATTGGTCTGTCATCTGCACTGAAATGGCCTAGAGGAAACAAAAGAGGTTGGGGAAAGAAAGGATGCTGGCTGATCTAGACCAGATTGTCATAGACCAAAGATCTAACAGGAAAAGATTTTATGTTATGGAGAGCTGTGGCATGTCATTTCACTCTACAATTATTTTAATGGAGTTTCTTTTTGGAAAGGAAGTAGCAGTCAGTATATGGCCCATATTATATTGATAGAAAACAACACAGGTAAAACTTACATCATTTCTAGTCAAATGTTTCCCCTTTCATCAACAATACTGTAGACAATATTTCTGCATGCCTGCTGTTACATGCTTCTGAATGTTGATAATCTTGTACATAAAAAAACTATAATGTGTGATGCAATGTTCCATTTTAGTAAAGCAACTCACACTGAATCTTCTTTAACTTCTTAAACCATGGCTGTGGGGACAAGGAAGGACTTACAGTCAAGACCATAATTCGTTCCATAACTTTGGTCACAAACGGATTTGATTGTGACCCGAACCTAATTTTGGAAATTTGGCTCTTACAAAAAAAATGGCGTGGAAGGGAAAGTCAGACTTGGGGGGAAAAACATGTGAATTATTTGGTCGGAACCCGATTTGGTCATGGTCAGAAGCGTTCGTGACCAGAGGTTCTACTGTATTAGGATTAAAACTTCAATCAAAGATATGGTCCATTCTGTCTCCTGAATAGTCAAATAATATTTAAAAGGGGGAGATGCAGTGGGAGAATCCAACACATTTTCTGCTGTGTGTACATTGTTTCTAAAGGCTCTGCAAAAGGCTTGAAACAATTTCCACTGCTAAATGTAAACAAGGCTTACAGATAGCTCTGTGATGTTGGTATGTAAAGACCAAACGAGATCCGTTTACACAAATAAAATGAATATTTAAATAAAAAGCAGCCACCATAAAAAAAAGTGGGGGGGGGGTTCTCATTTTAATTTTTCTGACTGTTTTGGTTAATGCAACATCGTGTATTTCTGCCAACAAAGGCAGTTTGTGATCAAACCGCTCCATGATTTGCCTTGGAGATTCTGCAGACAGGGTGGTCCTCCTTTAGGGATTGGATGAGGAGGGGGAAGTTCAGTTAACATTACACATCTTTCATAAATGCAAGCTGGTAAATGGAGGGCTGTTCAGCTGTGCAGTTTGTCACCTAAAACTGAGCTGAAAGGATTTTATATACATGGAAAAAGACCTAGCCCTATACAGTTCCTTTTTGTTCTCTTCTTCTTCTTTTACAATAAACCAAATAATATTTTATAGATGAAACAAAGCTCCTAGCCTCACAGAGATGGTGAACAGCTGGCTGGAAGGAAAATGTTCCTTTTACGTAGCAAATTATGTTCATACAATACCAGAGTTTAAACACGTGGAAATATATCTTGCAGATCATCTGCAATAATTACTTCATGCAAAATAAAGTAGCCACGTTTTACTAATTACAGATTATTTCATATGTTTGAGGGAAAAATCTCTTTCTTATTAACCATGATGATGGGATTAAGGGATACAAATGGCCAGATTGATCTAACAATAAACCTTCGTATTAGACCCCTTTTTTAGATTGGGGAAAAAGCATGGATATTATTCCCACATCAAAAGAAATGAAAAATAGACAACAGCAGATCCTCAAAAAGGAAGAGCATGAATCTTGAGCTTAGGGAAAATGGACAATTCCAAGAGTTTCAATCTTCTTTAACAGGTATTACCCTCAAAATCACAGGTGCTTTAATTGGTTTTATTTAGAAGGGAACAGGGCCTGTTTTCCCCGGTAGAACACGGCTACATTTTAGCCCAGTTTTAGATCTGGAAATTGCTTTCAATAAGTGAGAATGGCTACCTGCTATTCTTTTATTCTCGGTTCCTTCTCTCAAGGATCTAGATATTATCACTCTCATAGGAGTTTCCTGATGCATATGATGGTTATGTGTCCCTATTGTTCAGCAGGTAACCTATTTACAGAAGATCTAACCTAGTGTTTTTCAAACCCCTGCAATTTTAAAATGTGTGAACTTCAATGCCTCAATTTCCCAGGCCAGCATGCAAAGCAAAGACCAAGAGTTGGAAGTCCACACATCTTCAAACTGTTGAATTGAGAAATACTGGTCTAATACCAATATCTTCTAATGGAAACTGCCTTCTGTTTGCAGAACTACCCATTTCAGTAGATAAAGAAACATATAAGTGGATGTACAAAAAGATAGAAACAATCCAAAGGGTTATTTTATTCCAGCGTTCTCTTTCTACAGTTGACCCATCAGATAGAACACCTAGAGTAAGTTTATTTAATAATTGCAAACTCTTTAATATGGGAGATGTAATATTTTAACTCACTGTAATATTGAATTAGAACTAAATACATGTTAATGATTCTTGGGAAGGAAAAATGGGTATTTTTACTATATAGCTCTCAAACCTGTTCAGGAAACAGGAAATGCGTACACCTAAATCCATAAGAGAATAAGCATTCCTAATTTTTAAAAGAAACACTTCTGCTCAATTTAATACCATTATCTTGCTTATTATCTGAGAGTCCTTCAAGTAAATAACACCCTGTTTATTTTTTTCTTGTGCTGAAAGTTTCAGAGTATTTTTCAATGGTTCATGAACGTATCTCTCTTTAGAATTATAAATATATGGCTTTTATTGTGTTTCCAAAAGTGATCATTTAATAGAAAGAAATTTATATTTACAGCCATGTGATTATTATTTTTTAAACACAAGGGAAATTGCAAAACCAAAGGAGCGGGAGGAGCAAATTTGACTATGACTTCTTTGTTTGGATGTGAACCATCCCTCGAGTCCTCATCAGGATTATCTATTGTTGGAAGAAATATCCATCTGGTTCAGTTCCGAGTTGGGAGAAAGACATTGGAAAAATGGAAGCTGATTGGAAAGATGGTTTATTGATGAAGCAGAACCACATAGTGGTTTGTGGTTCTGGGCAGCTGACCACATGGAGTCGACTGTGAGGGGTTTTTATACTTTCTCGTGGGCTTTGCAATTGAGCTTCCTGTTCCTGTGCAAGACCATGTATTCTATTGGCTGTTATAGGGGTTATAGCTGGCTCTATAGGTTGTCCGAGCTAAATTTGATCGATGTTTGGAGGGTGATGCAGTGTCCTTAGGTGATTGTACAATGTGGTGAGCTCGCTGCTAGATGATGTGGGTTAATCTTATAATGTCCTGAAGGGTCATGTCTTAATCCCTTCACCCTGGAGCTGAAGGTCTTTTGTTTTGTAGATAGGCGGGCCCAATCTTTCTTAATGGACACAAAATATCTGCAAAGGGCAGGGAGCTGGGGCTCTAAGTTTCTGTCTCCCTTAAGATTTTTTAATTTCTTTTTTAGGGGAAATATTTTATCCTGCCATTTTAAAATATTCCTCAATATTTCATTCTTCTAGGAGAGAGGTGGGTGCTAACTGTTTATACTATCAATGATTGGGAGGAAATGGGGATTTTGCAGTATCCTTGGAATGGAGATTTTGCAGTATTCTTCCCCTGCCATGTGCAGCAAGCCACGCCCAGCAAGCCACACCCACCAAGGCAAGCCATGCGCAGCAAGCCACGCCCACAGAACCGGTAGTAAAAAATTTTAAAACCCACCACTGCCTCATACCTACCAACCAATTTATTCCCCCTTCCCTGACAAATGATCTTCCATCAGCATTAACCAACAGAACAAGGCTAATCTGACTCTACAGATGAATGCATCTAGCCTTATTTTCTTTTTTTGAGAGCCCAGGTCTAATTATGCATATCCATGCCTGAGTCTGACCACCTTGGGCATGTGCTATTGATAAATTTGGTGATCTCATGAGCAAGCTGGACAGATATCCCCAAATCGTGTCATTTTTCACAAGAATCGTCACTATTAAACTCTGCAGCAGAATGGAACCCAATTAAATAGAAAAGGAAATGTTTTCAATTTACATGCCAGCTGTTCTTTTTTACAGAGCTCAGGCTCTAAAATAATAGCACCAGTATATTCCACACCTTGTAGCTTTGAGAAATTACTCAAATACCTCCTTTCAAACTATCAGGTGATTTAGAAACCTGACATGTTGGAAGCTGCAACTTTCCTTAAAAGGTAAAGCAAAAGAATTCCTAATGATAATGTTTGGAGAGCACACATTCTAAAATAATTATTTTTTATTTTTTCACTACACCGAGAATTAATAACTATTATTCCAAATAAATATCGCAGATGCAGGAGGCCAATTATGACAAGATGTGCTCTTACTGTATATCACATTTGTTGCTTTGAAATACAAACATATTTCAATATAACCATGTCTAACATATATAAGTACTGAAGGAAAATGCTGAACACCAACTCTTTGGAGCTTTATGTATCCATAACATGGTAGGCCATCACTAAGAGAAAATCCAAGGATCTTCATTATTTTTAAAAATAGGTTTCATTTGGGTTTTCCAAGTCTAGATGTAAATTAATTGCCTTATTTCCAGTGGTGGGTTGCAACCGGTGTAACAACTGGCTCGCTTTGTGCATGCGCTTTGCATGCACGCCAAACTTGTGCTCCACGCAAGTGCATTGCATTTCAGAACAGCTGAGGCATGGCAATCTGCTCTGCTGCACCTATCAGCTGAGCTAAAAACGAATGAATATAGGTAGGTATAATGCAGGGGCAGGAGGGAGGGTCCAGCTGATGGTTGGAGCGAATCGGTTCGCTCTCAGCTCATCATCGGAGCTACTGGCTGGCCCACACCAGTATTTATTTCCTTTCCAGCTTTCTTCAGGGACAGCCATTCAGAAATGGGAAACTTCCTTCTTTTAAGACTGGCAGGACTCTAATGAGTAATGAATGACGTGACACCACTATTACATTTTCTAGAATGTCCAGAGTCCTGCTTTAAATGGCTCCCCCTAGTGGGTGATAATACATCATTTATCATTTAATGGAGTCGGCACGGCATTCATCAAAAAACTGAGTCAAGGATCAGGGAAAATTTTAATACTAGATCAGAAACTATCTCAATATGCCAAGTGCTGATGCTTTCATCATCCTTACTTTGCAATGATATTTAATAAATATCTCCATAGAGAATTTAAGTATAGTACATCCAGATCAGGCCAAGGCCTATCATAATTCAGGGTTTAGTTTCTTGCTATGAATTTTCAAGCTGGGAAAAGTTGAGGGGTGGTTTTTTTTTCTTTGCTTGTTTTTATCTGTATTAAGTTTATTTTAAGACAATGCAACAGTTTCATGTTTTCTTGCCTCCAAATGGTGGAAATCTGCTGCTGATTTTCAGCAGCTGCAATCCGGAAACTTGGCAAAGTGACTATAGGAAATCTGGGGAGGAGTCAGAAAAAAGGAGTTGTTGAGGCTGATTAATGCTGGCAAAATCCAAAGTATTTTCAATGGTCATTTCCTGGTGGCAACATCTGCAGGACTCAGGGTTTTATAGAACATTAAGAAGATATCATTTAGAATCATAGAAGGGACTTGGAGTACTTCTAGTCCAACCCCTGCCCAAGGCAGGATTTCCTATACTTTCCCAGACAAATGAATGTCCAATATTTTCTTGAAAACTTCCAGTTATGAAGCACCCACAACACCAGGAGACAAGCTATTGGTTAATTGTTAATTGTTGGTTAATTGTTCTGTCAGGAAATTTCTATTTACTCCCAGGCTGGATCTCTCTTTAATGAGCTTCCACCCATTGCTTCTTGTCCTGCCCGGTGGTGCTTTGGGGAATAGGCCAACCCTGTGACTGCCCCTCATGTACTGGAAGACAGCTATCATATCAATATGTCAAATATATATCAAATATATCTAGATCTCAATACAGATATGTAAATCAGATGAATCAATATTGAATCATATACCATTTCAGAGACTGGGCAACCATTTGTCTGAAATGGCATAAGTTTCCTGACTGAGTAGTGGGTTAGACTAGAAGACCTCCAAGGTCTCTTCTGTTATTCTATTAATAACACACACACACACACACACACACACACACTCACACACACACAAATGAATGTGATTAAAAGTAAGCTTCATGGAATAAATATACAAACACATACACACAGATTAATTTACAGTTTCAGGCAGAAATGGGGATGATGTGATGAAAGCTTTAAAAAAAACATACTTAAATCAAGGGCTTGGGAAGTGGTCATTCTATGAGGTCAATTTCATATGAGACTCTGTGACAGCTGGAGAAAATTAACCAAAATATCTACATTCCAGAGACTTAAAAAAAAAAAAGCAAAGGGAAGGGAAGGGGGAATCAGGGTCTCAAATGTCTTACGGAAACAACTTGAATGGTTGGGACAGAAGAAGGATTTTCAAGTATACTAAGCCAGTAGCTCTGGTTTCAAGTCAAATCCAGAGAATTTTACAGCCCCCTCACTCAAAGCAGCTGGGTGCTAAATATGATATCTCGTTTAACTGTATGTATGTATGTATGTATGTATGTATGTATGTATGTATGTAGATATATTTAATTTTCTTATATCTACAACAATGTTGAAGTTTTTTCATGCAATTTATGGAAATGTCATCCAAAAACAAGTCCTATGGGCACTATTGGTTTTATACTTCGAACATGTTTCTCTTAATAATCAAAGCCCACAAGAAAAGCATTAGCAGATGTTGTGTCTTTTCTACTGTGTGTATCAGGAGCAGATTCCACAACATGAACAGAACAGAACAGAACAGAACAGAACAGAACAGAACAGAA
>JANHZT010006846.1:13611-35054 GCA_032468215.1 Stegonotus admiraltiensis | reverse complement strand
GGTGAGATTTGAACTTGCAGTAATTGCAAGCAGCAGATGTTAATAACAGTGTTTTAGTCCACTGTACTACCCAGGCTGTGAGGAATCTTCGGCATCTGTCAGATAAGTCTTTCAGTTTCACTCAGAACTGGATTCTAGCTGGCCAGATCTTGGAGATTAGCAATTGATTCAAGGCTGAACTGCAATCAAGGATAATAATGTAAATCAAAACGGTCTCTGAAAAAGAAACTCTGCCTGAGTGGTTTTGCTTTCAAAAGGAGCATGCAGAAGAGTAGTCAAAATCCAGTCCAAATTTCAGGGAGCCAAGTCAGGCCAGTCCAACAATTACAAGCAGAATCCACATGAATATCATATAGAGCCAGAGATCAGATACTTGTTTCCAATGAAGGGACATCAGTTAAGGCTGCCTTTTAAATCAGTCTTCAACTAGTGGCCTTCAATTATGAAGACCTCTCCCTCTGTTTGGCAAGAATCCTCACAGGGCATTGTTGTTTTGCTCTGTGCACCAAGCCCAATGGCTTCGGGGTTGTGCCTCATCATCTGACTGCTCCAGCTCTCCAGGTTGTGCCTGATCAGCCTCAAGTCATTCTTAAATTGGTGTCTTCTGAGCCTGACCATTCCACAAATTCAGTTGGAGCAGCTTTATCATAATCAGAATCTAAATTTTAAATCATGACCCTGGCAAGATGGAGTGACTTTGAGACTTTGGCTGTCTATGATCTGGTGATTTGTCATCTTTGACCTGGATGGGGTTGCACTCCCCAGATTGACTTGGTGTGCAGTTGGGAGGTCTTCCAGGATTCATAGCTCTTTTAGCCTTTTGTAAGACATTAAGACCTGGCATTTTACCAAAGTGCTGGGATAGGATTTTACTGTTATCAGGCACAACCAACCGACCCACTTTTGAAGAGTTCAATTAGTTGTGTTATTGCTCATGCCTATACACAGGAATTTTCTCAGACTAACGGTTTGCACCTGGGTGAGACTAGATAAAGTTCAATGGCATTCAAGAAGGGGTTGGACTTTGCCCTCTTGTGCCCACATAGAGATTGTAGACTAAGTCTCTCCTTGGCTCGACCAGTCCCTCTCCTAAAACTGTATAGAAAAATAGTTTGGAATATGGGCAACTGGAACCTATCATGGGATATCCTAAGGAGATGATTAAGGCACAGGGTTTTTTTGTTTACTGCTTTACTGTTTTTATGATTATTTTCTGTCATAAAACAATCTTTCATAACTTGGTTTTACTGTTGTTGTGAGTCACCTAGGGTTACTTAAGATGGGCAGTGATATAAATCTTCTAAATAAATAAATTTAAGTTGTGCTCAGAGCTTTGTAGGAATTATTTGCATAAGAACAGTCAGCTAAAAATTACAGAGTACTTTAAATTACTTACAGATCGTTTGAAATATTGAACTGAAACATTTCTGATGATATCCAAAAGATAAATGTGTAGTAGTTAAATGGTTACATTCATTTACATTTTCAAATTTCAGCTGTTTCAATGAAACCACGAATGATTGGCAACTTGCTGTAGAGGATATACAGAAGCAATTTATAACATTTTATCACGTGATCTACAGCATTGTAAAAATATCCAGACAGTGGGGATACCAAAGAGTGATAGAGCTCTTTTGATAGATACCATTTGTTTTATCAAAAAAAGAAGGCTCATTTTCCTTTAAACTGGAAGGGATGTTTTAGATTTGCTTACAATACCGTACTGAATAATGCAGTTCTTTTCTGTAAAGACTTTGTTTAAAACAAGTATTTACTTTAGCTCTTTAGTGCAATCAAAGCTTTTTCCTACTTCAGAAGA
Organism: Stegonotus admiraltiensis; assembly: GCA_032468215.1. Classification (NCBI taxonomy): domain Eukaryota; kingdom Metazoa; phylum Chordata; class Lepidosauria; order Squamata; family Colubridae; genus Stegonotus; species Stegonotus admiraltiensis. The sequence goes on along the minus strand of JANHZT010006846.1, from coordinate 33,235 downwards.
TAAAAACCCAGAAGATCCATTATCTGAAGTCAAAGATCCCTTACCTGAAAAGCTTAGAAACTCAGTGGTAAGTTGTAACATAGTTCAAATTACTAATGATTCTCACAAGTTTGCTATTACGAATACTAAATACTGAGCTAAATAGTTGACATTTTTTCCTGGAATATTTAGGAATAATCACCATCTTAGTCGTAGTCTAATACTTATAGGTGTTTAAGTGTTGTATACAGTTATTATTTCCACTAATACGAACAATGCTACTGTCTGCTATAAATAAGCCAAATCCGTAGTATAAGACTAGAGAAAGATTAATAGGTTTCATGAACAGGGGAAACTTCCAGAACTATTAATACTGATCGTTGCTCATCTGGAATTTGTGGGAGATACAGTCCAGAACATTGGAATGCAGTGGCTCATGCAGGGTTGGAGGTTAGCAACATCTGCGTTCAAGACCCAAGTACTGCTGCATAGTGGGGTGAGCTCCTGTCATTTGCTCCAGCTCCTTGATGGGGACATGAAAGGAGCCACCCCAGGTATCCCCAAGGCAGTGGTGATGTCACTGACTACTCCTTTCAACCTGGAAGTGCCTTAAACAGTGCTTCCGACTCAAATGGGATGGGGAGTCCAGAACATTTGGAGAACATCCCAATGTGCAGGTTCCATGTCTACAGTTCTATGAAAAGAGTATTTGATTATTTCAGAATATCTAAATATTTGCATACCGTGTTTCCCCAAAAATAAGACCCTGTTTTATATTTTTTTTGAACCCTGAAATAAGTGCTTGGCCTTATTGCCATGCGCTCAAAAGCCCAATTGGGTTTATTATCAGTCAATGTCTTATTTTGGGGGAAACGGTATTTTTGCCACCAAATCAGAAATGGAACTTTTTAGGCTATAGTGTGTTACTATATTTACATTATATTTATTATATTAAATGAAACAATACATTCTGCTGTAAGAACTTTGTACCATTAGTCAAATGTGGAGCTGGTAGTACCATGGATTGGGGATGCTTTGCTTCCTCAGGACCTGAATGACTTGCCAGTCTTGAAGGAAGCAAGAATTTTGATCCTCTTAGTGAATTCTACAGGGAAATATTAAGTCATCTGTCTGCCAGCTAAAATTTAAGTAAGGCACAAGTAGATCATACAACAAGCCAATGATTCCAGATATACAAAGAAATCTACACAATAATGGAGGAAGAACAAACTCAGTGTCAGAGTGCTGACCTAAATCTCATTGAAGTATTACGTGGGACCTGAAGTAAGCAAGTAATGCAAGAAAACCCACAAATGCCATTTAGTGGAAGCCATTCACCATGGAGGAATGAGTCAGAATACCTGTGTATTAATATGAGAAGCTAATCACTAGTTTTCATTTGGTTGCAGTAATTATAACTAAACATGATGAAAGCAATTAATGAATCTAAAAATAATTACTTTTTCACATGGACATCATCATCATTAGTATTAGTATTAGTATCACTGTGATAATACTCTGTGCCAAAGATATATATATATATATATATATATATACACACACACACACAATCCAGGTGTTTAAATGATTTGTTCAGACTATGCTAAGATGTATGATACTCTGTTCTAACAATTGTTTTAAAAAGTTATATCTGTACAGCTTGGCAAGTCATCTGGTACCTGAACTAAAATTCCACAAATATGTCAATAAAAACTGTGGGAGGGGAATAGGTTTGAAGACTATAAATATTAATTGCAACAGTATATTCTGAAACTCTATTCAAAATAACCATGTGAGTGATAAAAATGTGGAAATTTTATAGAACCTTCTTGACATGCAGATGCATTGTCTTTTTCTTTCTTTCTAGAATGAACGTTTGCAGTCTGATCTTGTTGTTTGTGTAGTCATTGGTGTACTTTATTTTGCAATCCATGTCAGCACAGGGTTCACAGTATTGCAGGTAAGATTAATTTCTGCTGTCAACTTAAAAAATCATGATACGCATTTCTTTTAAAAATCTTTCTTGGATATTTTTGGATTGCTTAATCACATAGAAAACTTCTTTCTATGTTCAGTCATATCACATTGACTCTGTGTATGCCTCTCTTTTTTTTCTTGCATTAAGTGCTAGAGGGTTTATTCCAGCTAGTCCCCATTACTCTCTTAAGAATTTTAAATAAGATGGGAAGGATATGTGGTAGCCTGTAATTAGAAAATTCTCTCATTTCTCCATGTTTCTGCTTGTACAACTTTTTCAAGAGCAGACTGATGTGTCTAGTATATGAGTAAATATGGAAACTTGGGATGCTAAAAACCATGATGTATGAAGCTGTGCTGTTTGAACAGACCAGAATCTCATTTTTGTTTGTTTTTGTTTTGTCTGATACACATGCCATAAAATGCAAATACTAAAAGGACTATAGCAAGAAAGTTAGTAAACATATCAGTGGGTGGCGACTAAATGATAAACTTCGAGCAAATTCAGTGGTTAAGAAGTTGGAGAAAAATCTAGATTTTAATCATATTCATCCAGAGAAGCTCATTTTTAGGATATTTTCTCAAAGGATAGGTGAGAAAATATAGAAGGAGTGCTAAATTCTGGACAAAAACCAGAATTTAATTCTAACAATAACATGCAGTATAATATTCTGCATTTAAAGTATAGCATTTAAAAGGAAAATACAGAATTCTATTGCCATTTTTCTTCAGTTAGTATCATATTCCCATAAACTGATATACATTTAATCAAGGGAAGCAACTAGGATCCAATAAGGGACTACTTCAGAGGTGGATGTCAGCAGGTTCTGACCAGATCTGGAGAACCGGTAGTGGAAATTTTGAGTAGTTTGGAGAATCAGTAGTAAAAATTCTGACTGGCCCCGCCCCCATCTATTCTCTGCCTCCCAAGTCCCAGCTGATCGGGAGGAAATGGGGATTTTGCAGTAACCTTCCCCTGGATTGGCGAGGGAATGGAGATTTTACAGTATCCTTCCCCTGGAGTGGGGTGAGAATGGAGATTTTACAGCATCCTTCCCCTGCCACACAACATGCCACGCCCACCAAGCCATGCCACGCCCAAGCCACGCCCACAGAACCGTAGTAAAAAAATTTGAAACCCACCATTGGACTACTTCATGTGTTTCTGATGTTTCTGATATGCTCTGACATACAATGTTAGTTGGTAAGATTAAGCAGAGGAGAAGATAGCTTTTTAATCAGAGCTGTTATTTACAATGAAATAAAGTAAATAAAGTAACACAATTCTGAAAGGAATGGTTATTATATTTACCTGATTTTGATTTTTTTTTCTTAAAATTTTCTTTTAGCCTGTTTTAAGTTACGTTTTGTATGCATTGGTGGGATTAATAGGATTTATGACCCATTATGTGCTGCCTCAGCTCCGAAAACAGCTACCATGGCACTGTTTTTCTCATCCATTGCTGAAAACCAAGGAATACTATCAATTTGAAGTCCGCAGTAAGTAGCACAATTTGGAGTAGATTAATTAAATATTGGTTGCATTATTACTGAATATATTGAGTTTTTCAGATTAAGCTACATTTATTAAAAATTCTATCTATAGTTAAATTACATGAGCCGTGGTGGCACAGTGGTTAGAGTGCAGTACTGCAGGCTACTTCTGCTGATCGCAGGTTGCCTGCAATTTGGCAGTTCAAATCTCAACAGGCTCAAAGTTGACTCAGCTTTCCATCCTTCCGGGGTGGATAAAATGAGGACCAAAATTATTGGGGGAAATAAGCTGACTCTGTAAACCACTTAGAGAGGGCTGTAAAGCACTGTAAAGCGGTATATTAGTATAAGTGCTATTGCTATGTGCTAGTTTTTTCTTTTTGCCATAGAAACCTTATTCCTCTATCTATAAAGAAAGACAGTTCAGCTATCTTAGGGAAGTTCTGTTAGAAGTATTAGAGTTGAGTTTGATATTCTATGCATACTCCAGAAATACTTGATTTCAGAATGTATTCTTTGACTTCTTAGATGCCGCACATGTTATGTGGTTTGAGAAAGCTCATATATGGCTTCTTTTTGTGGAGAAGAATATAATCTATCCCTTGGTAGTCCTCAATGAGCTCAGCAGCAGTGCAAAGGCTATTGCTAGTCCAAAGAGATTAGATACAGAGTAAGTAGAAAAAGGCATGCATCTTTATTTTACTTTTGTTTTAATTATGATTAGCATTTTGAAAAAAGGTGTCTGTTTGGGAGCTTTGTTGCTATTTTCACTTCCCCATTGTATAACCTTTCATCATCCTCAGCACTAGATATGCTTTAGTATCTCTGTCATGCAACTGTAGAATAAGAAGGTCTCATTCAAGCCATTGAGTTCAAACTCCTGCTCAGTACAGAAATTCAAGTTAAAGTTGATGGCAGACAGTTAATTCTTCTAGAGCAGGGGCGTCAAACTCGATTTCATAAAGGCCTGCATCAGGGTTGTGTTTGACCTTGGTGGGCTGGTGTGGGCATGGCCAACTCGATGTCACTTGTGTCGGGGGTGCCTGTGGAGGACCGAGCACTCTGCCAGTGAAAATGGGTTCCCGAGCTCCATTTTCAGCTGTGATGGCTTCCTGCGACCCTCTACCAGGAAAAATGGAGCTCAGGAAAGCTGTCTGCGGCCCTCGTGAGCTCCGTTTTCACTGGCTGAGGCACCACGGAATAGTCTTTTGCTGCTTCCAGGATGGCCCTGTGGGACAGATCTAAGTACCCTGTGGTCCAGATCCAGTCCCCGGGGCTTGAGTTTAACACCCCTGTTCTAGAGAAAGGGCACTTACCATTTCCCTTGGTAATATTTTTCCATGGTGAAAGTTCTTTTACTGTTAGGAAGGAAAGTTTGAATCTCTCATTAATTTTTCCTTGCCTAAATCTCTACAAACGGCCACACAAACTCTCCACCTGTCCTTTCTCAGGTTTAAGTTACTTGATTCATGAAGTCCTCCTTTCCAATACCCTGTGCCTGAGATTCCAAACCTTTACTTTCTCTGCCTTCTGAAAACTACCATATTATTGGGACATATCAGATTAATATTTGCATGAATGAATACTACCTTTTATTTTGTCCAAGACAAATGGAATGTCATAAAAATCATATAAAAAGACTCAGAACCCTATCCATTTGATTGTCTATCTGTCATCAAGATGACTCTCCAAATCCATAAGCGAATAGGGCCAAATCTGGTGTGAAAGGAGAACTTGGGCGGGATCTAATCTGGAGCTACCTCTATAGATAATCCTTTGGTCTAATCTAGCAGAGCTTTTCATATGATGACAGGATCTTGAAGCCTTTTACCACCTTTTTACCTAATCTACCTTATTAACGGAATATTGGTATATAATGGGAAAAGGAGGTTCCTATATATCCGTGATGGCGAACTTATGGCATGCATGCCGGAAGTGGCACAGAGACCCATCTCTCTGGGCATGCGAGCCATTTCCCGTTGCTCTTCCGGGTTCTGGCACGCTGGCCAGTTGGTTTTCACACGCACGGGAATGCCAGAAACCAGAAGAGTAGCTGCCCAGTGCATATGCGTGCGTCAGGTGGCTGCTCTTCCGAATTCCACCTGGTCTTCCGGTTTTGGGCCCGCATGTACGTGTGAAGACCAGCTGGCTGGTACGCATGCTTGTGCCGGAAACCAGAAGAGCAGCTGCCCAGTGAGCGCATGCGTGCTGGGTGGCTGCTCTTCCAGTTTCTGGCACACACGCGTGTTCATGCGCTCCCGTTTCGGCACTCAGTGCCAAAAAGGTTCACCGACACTGCTATATATCATTTTAAGAAAATGCATGCAACATAGGTGGAAGTAAATTTTATGACTTCAATTAGATGAATTGGTATGAAGGCATAGGCCGAATGAACATTCCACTTGTCCAAGACACAAAGTGATCTGTTGCACTGGGTAAGATTAAAACTTTACATAACCATAGATACATAGGTATCCACTGAGGGACAAGTGACAAAATTGAAGTTACAGTGCAAATTGTGCCTGTTAACAGATTAACCTATATTGTTGCAAAGGAAATAGAAAAGGATCGAGCTGGCATTCTGCTGTTAGATACACATTTTGTCATCTTAGTGACATCATGGCCAGTTACAAATCTGGAATGTAGACATATGCTGAGAACCCAGACAAGATCCTGCGAGTTAGGAAATCTAATAAATTTTAAATTAATTAAATAAATTAATTTTAGAAAATAAATTCACTGAGAATAATCTCAACTGATTAGTCAAACTGATCAAGTAGAGGGGAGTGAGGCAAGAAGAAACTAATGGGAGTTTCTAAAGGGAAAACTAAGGGAATTCTTTGGCTTCAGGTTTCATCTGAAATTGTATTTTTCTCATTGCAGACTTGGTGCTTTAATGATTACTATAGCTGGTATGAAGTTGCTGCGCTCATCTTTTAGCAATCCAACCTACCAGTATGTCACTATCATTTTTACAGTGCTTTTCTTTACGTTTGATTACAATCGATTCTCTGAGACCATGCTGCTAGATTTGTTCTTCATGTCCATACTCTTCAGCAAGGTAAAGTCAAATACAGCATCACCATTCTAGTCCATATTGTTACAAGCAACTAGCAGAAACTGGCTTAGTGTGAACATCTCAACATCTGCCAGAGCAAAGGGGGAAAGGGCTTTTTGTGTAGCAAAGCTGTCTTCTTTCTCAGTGAACTTTTATAAAGCTCAAGCAGACCTTTTTAACACAGATCTAGGTCATATATATTAAACTCTTATTTATTTAGCCATGGTTCACTGAATAAACTACAGCTGGCTGATTTTGAGCAATGTATGAAGCCATAAATTATGATTTATAAAATATAATGGCTGCGTTCATACAAACTACTAAACTGAAACCAGTGTTTATAGGTGAGCAAATCATGTGAGCACAACCTGTATTCTTCTTCAAGTATTATTTTATTGTTTCCTGTGGGTGGTTTAGTATGATGTATGCCTTGTTACTAGCTGAGAGACCATTTAGGTTTCTGTACATGAGTTAATAAGTAAACAGATAAACAAGAATTGTTATGGTACGAAGTATAAAGGTGTGTGTTTTGGTCAATGTTGACTAATCTCGGAAAGCTAAGTAAAATTGTACATATTAGACACGTAAAGTAAAATTGGATAATTGGACAAATTTCAAGATTTAACAGGATATCTTAGGGTGGTAGACAAAAACTGAGAATTTGAGAAAAAAATATCCCAGAGGAAGCCAACATAAACTACTGTGAAAATGGTTTGTTGCGAAGAAAAATACGTGGGCACGTCCATGTAGTCTCCAGAAGTGACAATTGTCTCTACTTTTTAAATTTTTCTAGTCTTATAATGTAAAATAAATCTTGCAATGTCATGGTATTTTTCCCCCTCAATTTTAAAAGGGAACCTATAAAAATTCCACTTCATTTTTGTTCTTGACAGTGGTCTTTAATCAGTTCAACGGTGCATGCTTACATACAAACATGGGATGCGGTGCGTAGGTCTCTGTGGCTCCCTGAAATCAAGTTTTCTTAAGCCTTAATGGAGACATTATTCTGCATGTGCTTCAAGAGGATTAAATCCATGCATGATTATGCTTCTGTATTGCTACTCCTGCTGGTGCTTATGTTTCTAAATATTTTCTTCTGATTTCTTTTGTAGCTCTGGGAACTTTTTTACAAACTGAGGTTTGTGTACACTTATATTGCTCCTTGGCAAATCACATGGGGATCTGCTTTCCATGCTTTTGCCCAACCATTTGCTGTGCCCCGTATCCTTTTGAAATTCAAACTTATTTTAATTTGATCTCCTGAAATTTAAATCTAGTGGAGTAAATATACAGTAAGTGATTACGAAAAGCAAAGGTGAATTTACATGCTCAGTGTTGTAAGAAAAAATAATAGGGGACAAATATACTGCTTCATTCTATCCTGCTAATAAGTGGGTAACAATTATGACATCCTTAACTTTATTGTCGGGTAGATTCTGCAATGCTGTTTGTCCAAGCAATCGTGTCTGCCTTTTTCTCTACCCCATTGAACCCTTTTTTGGGAAGTGCAATATTTATCACTTCTTATGTCAGACCCGTCAAGTTCTGGGAGAGAGATTACAAGTAGGTGTTACTGAAATCATACAAGGCTTTCATGTATTGTATATTTGTAATGCGTTGAAAAATAGGATATTTCTCCATGAAGTTGTTGGGTTGGTTCACTCTAGAATTTAAAATAAACTTTTTAATCTCAAAGGCACAAATAATGTTTCTTTTCTTGATACTGACTATTCTGAATATATTAAATTTTTAAGAAAAAAATGAAACTACAGAGCTTCAGATATTTCCGTTTAACAAATACTTTTTTAAATGAGTGAAAAAGATTTGAGTTTCACAGTGCAGGAGAACAATGCACCTGCTTTTTTCCGGCCAGACATTCTCATTTTGATATGTTTTTCTAGCACGTCTTGCCAGAATTTAACGAACTATTTATTCACTATGTTTCTCCTGATTTTAGTAATGTTTTGATTTCTTTATTGTAAGGCCCTCCTAAAATGGTTTTTTATAAACTTTAGCTTTCTGGTTGCCACAAAATACATGAAAGTATCATTCTGAACTTTGAAAAACAGACAGGATCTGTTTTCACACCCAGAAAATATATCTGGCTCAGCTTCTCTTATCAGAAAACAAATGACGAACCAGCACTGTTCACCGCCCTGTTTTCAGTTCTGTAAGAGGAATGGTGTAGCAGGGAATCAAATATTTTGAAGAATCACCAGTTGGGGGAACCCCTTATTGTATATTAGCTTCTACAGAAGGTTCTCCCTTACTTATTTTAAGATAAGTTATGTAAAAATGAGTCTCTGTCTGGAAGGTAGAATGGTAGGAAAAGAGATAGAGTAAGTACCCTGTGGTGCTTCATTTCAAAGCATTTCAGGAGTACAAGTAACTCTACTTTTTTGTCTTTATTTCAGCACAAAACGAGTGGACCACTCAAACACAAGACTGGCTTCTCAGCTTGACAGAAACCCAGGTAATATTGATGAAAGTAGGCAGGTGAGCTGTTGAGTAGATTGTGCAATGGCTCAATTCAGTCCGTACCTGTTTTTGGTGGAAACCAAAATTAACCCGATGAAAGACTATATTTTGCATCTTTTAATGGGGTGGGGAAGAGAACTTTCTAATAGATAAGTATATTGTGTATGTGCAACAGTATTTATCTGCTTTTATAACATACATTAGGATTCTGTCTTTGAGAAATGTATTATGGAGGATAAATCTTAATAGGATTTTTCTGTTTTATTGTTAGCAATTTACTTGAAATTGATTTGCAACAAATACAGTTCAATCTTAGATACTACGTTCCTTAATCATTCAAATACCTTGCTTGTTTTATTGATTTTATCTATATTCTTTTATCAGTTGTCTTCTTAGATGATGTGATACATACTACAGGTAGTCCTTGACTTACAACAGTTCATTTAGTGACCTCCAAAGTTATGACACTGAAAAATATGACATGACCATTTTTCACACTTACGATTGTTGCAGGATCCCCATGGTCATTTGAACAAAATTCAGATACTTGACAACTGACTCATATTTATGATGGTTGCAGTGTCCCAGGGTCATGTGATCTCCTTTTGCGACCTTCTGACAAGCAAAATCAATGGGGAAGCCAGATTCACTTAACAACAGAAATTTAGGGCTCAATCAAGGACTACCTGTATTCATCTAATAGATGAATTCAACTAATAATTGAAAATCTTTTTCTCCAGTTAAAGAACCATATTTTTCTAAACTGCAACTTCAAAGTTATAACTAATATTTCCTATTTCTGTGTCATCTGAATAAATGTAGAGTCTTTCTTTTATGTTTTTTTCCTGTTTTTTCAGGAAAAAACCCCAAACTTCTGCTGCTGTCCTTATGAATATTCCTCTTTTCACAATCCCTATTTAAGCTACCAGATATATTCTAGCAACTTGTCCTCTTATCTGGATTCCTCTTTTCAAAATGAGTATATCCAAAGATGAGAAAACTATCTGTAAAACAATAACTAATTAATCTTAACCAGGGGCAAAGTTTAATCCTGTATGCTAGGTGCTAAAGAGTGCAAATCTTTTATTTGTACTTCAGCTATCTCTGTATAGTACTATTGTAGAAAAAAATGGAGAAGAAAGTGCTGTGGATACTGGAGTACTGAGTTCCTGGAGATGGTTCAACACCTGATCTCTCTTACTTTTGGGGTGCCCCAGCTAAGAAATTTACCTTGATGCCAAGAGAACTACATATGTTAATGTTTCTACAGTGAAACAAATATGACTAAAAGGCAGGAGTTGAGTCAGCTATAAGCTCTTAAAGTGATCATCTATCCCAGTCCGTTGTAATATCTTGGGGTGATTTTTCAGTAGAATTGTAAAAATAAATTTATGTTTTTAGTATATTGTGTTATGTTTCTCCTCTGTGTAGGTTCTGATGACAATAACTTGAATTCAATCTTCTATGAACATTTAACTCGCTCCCTTCAGCACAGCCTGTGTGGAGACTTACTCTTGGGGCGATGGGGAAACTACAGTACTGGAGATTGCTTTATTCTTGCTTCCGACTACCTCAATGCACTTGTACACCTTATAGAGATTGGCAATGGCTTAATCACCTTCCAACTGAGAGGGCTTGAATTCAGAGGTAAAATCTATGTGAATGCACTTTTCATTAATCTTCCTGTACTACTTTCTGCTTCAGACATTGTAACAGGCAAATTTAGTCCATTGGATTAATAAATATTTTAGATCAAGATGCTCTGAGTCTGGATAAAATTGGTAGAGCTGAACAAAGTTCATTTTATAATCTCAGATCACTTAATCTTTACTTTCTTCAAATACTTCAACAAAAATTCTGTTACTTTTTCTTTCATTAGTGAATTCTATTTCAGTAATTTAGGCATCTTTCCAATAGTATAAGCACTGTAGTTAAAAAACATGTATGATACAGACATCACTGATCAAATGAACATGAGCTCATGAAGGTCCTTAATTACTTATCCCAATATTACTCATCCCATTTTCTACCAAAAAGCAAGTGCAAATCATTATTTTTAAATTATCAGAACTGGTGGTGTTAATGCTCCTATTTTTACGAATTACTTTTTTTCATTTCAGGAACTTATTGTCAGCAACGAGAAGTAGAAGCTATCACTGAAGGTGTTGAAGAAGATGAAGGGTTTTGTTGCTGTGAACCTGGTCATATCCCTCATGTGTTGTCTTTTAATGCTGCCTTTGGCCAGCGTTGGCTCGCTTGGGAAGTTCTGGTCACAAAGTATGTCTTGGAGGGTTACAGCATCACCGACAACAGTGCTGCTTCCATGCTTCAGGTCTTTGATCTAAGGAAAATACTCACTACATACTATGTCAAGGTACATCTCTAACTCAGGAATGTAGAATTGCTTTTCTCTTTACAAATGAGTGCTAAACTGTTTTACCCAAGCTATTAATATCTGTGCTATATACAGGTAGTCCTAACTTACAACAGTTCATTTAGTGAGCATTCAAAGTTACAATGGCACTGAAAAAAGTGACTTATGACCGTTTTCACACTTATGACCATTGCAACATTCCCATGGTCACATGATCAGAATTCCGATGCTTGGAAGCTGACTCATATTTATGACAGTTGCAGTGTCCTGGGGTTATGTGATCACCTTTCGTAACCTTTTGACAAGCAAAGCCAATGGGGAAGCCAGATTCACCTAATCACGGTGTTACTAGCTTAACAACTTCCGTCATTCACTGAAGTGGTAATGTGCCTATAGAAAAAAAAATCATATTGGCTAGTCCCGTCTGGACTACTGTAACGATCTCTACATGGGGCTCCCCTTGAGGTGCACCCGGAGGCTCCAACTGGTCCAGAATGCGGCCACGCAGGGGATTATGGGTGTGATGGGGCGCTCTCATGTGACACCTCTCCGCGAGCTGCACTGGCTTCCGGTGGTCTTTCGGGTGCGCTTCAAGGTGTTGGTTACCACCTTTAAAGCGCTCCATGGCTTGAGGCCCGGGTATTTACGGGACCGCCTTCTGCCGCCAATAGCCTCCCACCGGCCAGTACGGTTGCACAGAGAGGGCCTCCTCCGGGTGCCGTCGGTCAGACAGTGTCGGCTGGCGACCCCCAGGGGAGACCCTTCTCTGTGGTGGCACCTACTCTCTGGAATGACCTGCCCCCGGAGATACGGAGGATCCCAAACCTCTATGCGTTTCGACGTGCCGTCAAAACATATCTTTTTTGCCAAGCTGGGCTGGCTTAACCCCCCTTTTTCAAACTGTTTTAAATTGGCAAATTGTATTATTATGGGTTTTTAAATTTGAGCCAAACTATTTAATTGTTTTATATTGTTTTAAATGTGTATTGTTGTGTTTTTAGTTGGTTGTACACTGCTCTGAGTCCTCTAGGAGAAGGGCGGTATAGAAGTTAAATAAATAAATAATAATAATAATAATAATAATAATAATAATAATAATAATGCTGCACTGGTGAGCAAAGTTGCTTTGGGATTGAATGTGTGAGGAATTTGAACTTCAAATGTAAATCTCCATCCTCCTACCCAGAGAAATTAAAAATAATAAATACTGTGCAAACTATTCTTCTAAATGGTTCCCAGTTTGTTCTTGTAAACCAACAGAAAAACAATAAACCTGGGTATTTTCCTTTCTTCCATTTCTTTACCTTTCCTTTCCTTACTATGGCTTGGGTCTGGTAAAGAAACCATCAGGGTTCAACATCTACAGAGGATGTGTTTAATCTTTCCTTCTATTTTGCTAAATACTTAAAAGTTACAATCAGATGTATATATTCTAATAACTCAATTTTTCAATCTTGTAGGGTATCATCTATTATGTAATATCATCTCCCAAGCTAGAAGAATGGTTATCAAATGAAACAATGCAGGAAGGACTGCAGCAATGTGCAGACCAAAATTATGTAGATGTAGACCCTACATTTAATCCTAATATTGATGAGGATTATGATCATCGGCTAGCAGGGATTTCAAGAGAGAGTTTTTGTATAATTTATCTCAACTGGGTAGAATATTGCTGCTCTCAGAGAGAAAAAGTAAGTACTTTTGAATGATTAAGAAATCCTATGGAGATATGCTGTCTTATCTCTTAAAGCACATCTAAATCCTGAAAATGTGAAAGAAAGTTGAACTTCTTAGCTTAATCCCATATATATATTTGCTTAAAGTATTTATATTAGCTCTGAAGAGAATTTATTGCTACCAAGAACCTACTCAGTAATAACAATATCTCATTTGCTGATGATGGAACATAAAGGCTTGCAGCCACTTTTATTAAAGTGAATGTCCCATTTTGGGTATTATTCTCCACTTTGTTTTCCTTAAGAAAGTAGAAAAGAATGATGAAAAGTTACAGTTTGAGTTATGTGATGGAACATAATGGTATTAATGGTACACAAAAACATCTTATATTCTTTACCTAATATTTTCAATTTTTGTTTTTGTTTTTATTCAAAGCCACTCAATGCAGATAAGGATTCTTCTTTGGTTACCCTTTGCTACGGACTGTCTGTTCTTGGTCGGAGAGCTCTGGGAACTGCTTCACATCATATGGCTAGGTACTCTTATTTATTATTCCAGAATAGGTCCCCTAGAATATAGCTGTACCTTTTTCCATTCCCACTCTTAATTTGACTTACCAGATTTGAGTAGCTAATTTCAGTCTCTAAATATTAGTGACAAATTCTGACAGGATGCTTAACAGGAAGAGGAAGCTTATCCTGCTGCAGTTCTCCTCCATAAGCTTTTAGTATTTAGAACTCTTAGGCCTTGCCTTTTGACCTTGCTGTCCTTCATCTAGATCAGTGGTTCTCAACCTTCCTAATGCCGCGACTCTTTAATGCAGTTCCTCACGTTGTGGTGACCCCCAACCATAAAATTATTCCTAAGACCATTGAAAATATGTGTTTTCCAATGGTCTTAGGCGACCCCTGTGAAAGGGTCGTTCAACCCCCAAAGGGGTCCCGACCCACAGGTTGAGAACCACTGATCTAGATGATTGTAAGAAAATGTTTTCAATTAAAAAAGTTGCAATTCCTTTATGCAATATAACTGTTTGTTAGGCCTTTGACATTCCCTGAGCTTGCTTTTCTCCGTCCGAAAGTTCAAGAATAGAATAAGTATAAAATTGATTCTGATGGAAGTGAAGGACTCTGAGACACAGAAGTAATTTGTCAGCAAATAGGCCAGGTGCTTATCCAGTAAATAACTGCAGAGTACCAAGTAATGCAAGTTTCCAGATAGAACAACTGCTGTTCTCATTAACTCAAAGTATTTATGCCACTTTTCTGCCAAATAATTTGGGGATGATTAGTTTCCCTTTAGTGTTTCAGCCATTCCTAAATACATAGCCAGGACAGATGAGGAACTGAAGAATGATAGTCAGCTTTTTTTTTTAACACTCCTGATTTATATTTGTTTATGATGGCAATTTAAATTTGCTTGGGCAGCCCACAATGTTTATATAGAAATGAAAGTCTTACTTTCTTCAACTAATTTTAGAATACTGAATGCTTGCTTTAATGTTTGGGGTTTCTCTCCCAAACCAAACAGTAATCTGGAATCTTTCCTGTATGGGCTCCATGCCTTGTTTAAAGGAGATTTTCGTATATCATCAATTCGAGATGAATGGATTTTTGCAGACATGGAATTACTGAGAAAAGTGGTGGTCCCTGGAATACGCATGTCACTAAAACTGCATCAGGTATAAAGAATGCTTGTACACATGCACATCAGCCGAAGGTGACATAGATTATTATAACTCAAACTTTGTGGGTAAAGGTTTGTAGCAGTTCTCCCATTAGTAAAAAGTTGATTCAAGAGCAAATGAAGCTCTTGAAAAAGGAGTCACTTTTAGTAATGTATGAGGAAAAAATTTAATTATGAAATGAATGCCAATAAATATAGTAAAAATTAATTCAGTGTTATATTTATTCATTAATTCACTCATTCACTTTCTGTTGCCACCCATCTCAAGCAAGTGACTCTGGTTATATATCATCTGGTAAATTTATCAAATTTACCAGAGTCATTCACTAAGATGGGCAGCTTTAGAAGTTGAATAAAATAAATACATAAATAAATAATGCTTGGTTCACACATGTATTTGTATACATAATTGAAATGTATTAAAAGAGTGTTGTTCCAATACATGGATATTGACTGGCGATAGCATTCTTTGTCAGTTTATTTAGGATAAAACATTGTTTTATTCTCTGTTGTAAGCAGCCCAGAGTCCCTTGGGAGTTGGGCGGCATAGAAATGCGACTAAATAAATAAATAAATAAATAGTTATCAGGAAAGGAAAACATTAGCTTCCAAGAAGCAAGTTGGCTTTGATATTTTTTCAGTTACCTGTTTGAACAGGATTTATTTTCACAAATAGCTTCATAATTAAAGATACGTAAGTTATGTGAATTTGCTTTACTGTCCGTATTAGCAGGATCAGCAAGTCAATGTAGAGTGAATAGATATTTTCAATAGATATTTTAACAGATCTATTTGGTATTTTTTTAAACAACTTCTATTTTTCCTTGCAAGGTTACCTCATGTAAGAAAGAGCAGGACTGAGCAAATTTGGGGGAAATAGGTGGAATTAAATGGAGAAGGAAAAAATTGAGCAGTTAGGAATTGAAGGGAAGCAGATTACTTTTCAATATCACTGACTACAAAATTCCCTGGTATTGTTTATCAAATTTTCCCTGGTCTCCATTCTTTCTCATTTTTTAAATACTAAACTTTCAGAAGCATATATTGGTTTCATACACATTTCTTAAAAACAAGTGCAATTTTTACACCTTTTTGACAAGAGAAAAACTATGTTTGTTAATTGCATTTGGTATTGCCATGGTGCCAGATGTCACAAATCCATCCCTGGAGAAACTTATGGCTGAATTGTTTTACACCTCAGCTTAAAACCTAGACTGTGATCTATGAATGCTTATACAGTGGTAAATTTGTTAGCCTTTAGGGAAACTGAGCATTCTTCATTATTTAATGTTTTTCTCAAGCTGATAACTGCAATCTTAAATGATTGAGTTTGGCCGAATATAAACTTTGACTGTATAATTTTAATAAAGGCTAAAACAATGTACCTCAACCTTGGCAGCTTGAAGATGCGTGGACTTAAACTCCCAGAATTCCTCAGCCAAACTTGCTATTCTGGGAGTTGATGTCCACATATCCTCATGTTGCCAAGGCTCAGCAACTCTGGACTAGAATATAATCATTTCCCTTTTCACAATGAAGGCTCATATTGAACAGTGCTTTTACTCTTTGGTTTAGGATCATTTCACCTCTCCTGATGAATACGATGATCCTGCTGTTCTCTATGAAGCTATCACAACGCATGAACAAAACCTGGTTATAGCTCATGAGGGGGACCCTGCTTGGCGAAGTGCTGTACTTTCCAATTCTCCCTCCCTACTTGCCCTTCGTCACGTGATGGATGATGGCACCAACGAATACAAGATCATCATGCTGAACAAGCGCTATCTCATCTTCAGAGTCATTAAAGTAAGATACTATTAATGGGGGTGGGGCGGCGGTGAGACTACCTGTTCTAGGATGAGATGTAATAAGTGGGGAGGATAGGCATTTATTACTTTCTTGTATGAAATTGGTATTTTGATTTTTTTTAATTCCTTTTTTAAATGCTGTGATTTTGTTAAGCAATTCTCTGATGTTAAATTGTTTTAGGTTTTTAAATATTTTGATTAAGGAAATCTGCACGATTTACAGACATTATATTATATATATATATACAATTATGGAATTAGTCTCCCAATGGGCAGCAGGGTGCTTGCTGGTTGCCTGAAAAAAGCCTAGAAACTAGTGGATTGTGATTTCACTGAACTAGGGCTGCATAAAAATCTTGGTTTACCTAGGAGGAACCTGGCTAAAGAGAAACACACATAAAGGCATTCAAGCCATTCCATACGGTTGCACAATGGACTAGAAGCCTGCAAAATTCCTGCCTCCCCCCACCCCCACCACACACACACATATATTCTCGGTTTGTGCTTCTTGAGTCATACTAGGGTAGGGTAATCAAGCCTTCCTGGGAAATTTGCATCCCGGGAATCGGGGAGGGAGAGGGCGATGTTTGGCGAATGCTTGGATAGTCAGGAAGAATGATAATTTCCTATCCAAGTCATGTCCGCCCCACCCAAAAGTATCTCTCGGTGGACGTATAAACTTCAGATGCTGAAGTGAAGGCATCTATTGTTTTTTGAGCTAAACGAAGAAGCGAAATTTGTCGAGTCGTGAACAGGGAGGTAAAATAAGTTTAGCCCATGAAAGATCTGGAAAAAAAAAAAGGAGAAGAGGGAAAGTGCCTTTTCTATTTAAGATAATAAAGTTCTACTGACATAAGGCAAGATGGATAAGGGATTATGAGTCCTTTGTATATATTATATGAGCATCATGCAGGATTATGATGAACAATGCGCTTCGAAGACTATAGAACGATGAAGACCTAAGCACCCCTGGTGGGAATTCTCAACCTTGAATACAAAAAGAAACTTTCTTCAAGCGGGTGGAGGCCAGTTAAATCTTCTGGGTTAGGTTTAAAGATCTTCAGAATAAGCATGGTCAACCAGGTCTACTGGACGATGAGTGGTGGCTTAAACCCCAGTGAATGGAGAGGAAAATGCAGATGATTTTGGGGAAGATACGAGAGAACCATTAAGGAGGGAAGGAAGGACCAAACTTGGAAGCTTGGAGAAGAGATGAAACAATCCAGAGATAGAACAAAAAGTAAGGAGGAACCTCAAGATAATCCTGCCTTGATGTAGTTTCATCTAAGATGGGACAGGAAGACAGGATGTTACAATTCTGTTAATATATCTCAGAACAATCATCCTCTTTTAATGACCCCATAATCCCATTCGGGGTGGAGTCTGGGCAACTGAATAGAACTGAGTGTTTACTGGCCAGATGCCCTTCCTGTCGCCAATGCGGAGATCTGTTCAGCAGATCTATTATTCTCAGTGTGCCCAGAGAGAGAAATATCTGCCTCTACTTAGGATCGAACTCACAGCCTCCTGACTGTAAGGCAAGAGCTCCACCTCTAGGCCACCGTGCCACTCAATATATCTTAGAACAATGCAGGGAGTCAATGTTTGTTTAGTGACCATTGGAAATTACAATGGCACTTATGACCATTGTGTCAGGGTTCTGACTGATGCCCTAATTAAATCATGAGCCTCGAGCCAAGTTTCAGAAGAAATCCAGTTATTTATTAGGAGCTTCATGACCTCACTTAATTCATGCCCTGGCTCTAACCCTGTTTCCCCCTCCCCCCAAGGTGTGTTATCAGCCACATTCCCTAACGAAGCAATTTCGTGAGTTGTAGAGTCCCTCCCTCCAGCCACTCTGGGTATCCGTGGAGATGGCCTTGACATAAAGATGGCTGGAATGTTTTCTTTGCTGAAGTGAATGTTTTCTTTACTGAAGTGCGATTCTCTCACTGCAACTGCGAGGCTCAGTTCCCCACCCCACTGCCTATGGCAACTCGAGAGCAGGACAGGAATGCTTTGCGAGTTGACACATGGCAGCGTCCCCGTGGTCACACGAACAAAATTCAAATGCTTATCAACTGATTCGCATTTATGACAGTTGCAGTCATGTGATCCCCTTTGGCGATCTTCTGATGAGCAAAGACAATTGGGGAAAACAAATTCGCCAAACGACCGTGTTACTAAGTTAACAAATGCAGTGATCTGCTTAGCAACGGTGGCAAGCAAGGCTATAAAATGGGGGCAAAACTCATTTAACAACCATCTCGCTTAGGAACAAAAATTTGGGGTTCCATTGTGGTCGTGAGTCGAGTGCTACCTGTGAAATGCAATTCCTGTTATCCTTGCAAAGTCTGTTCCTTGACCTGTCTTACTTCAAAATGCTGGCCACAGTTCAATTCTAGCTGGCAAAGCACCTGAGGGCAGGACAAGAAGCAATGGGTGGAAACTAATCAAGGAGAGAAGCAACTTAGAACTAAGGAGACATTTCCTGGCAGTTAGAACAATTAATCAGTGGAACAACTTGCCTCCAGAAGTTGTGAATGCTTCAACACTGGATGATTTTAAGAACTTGGATAACCACTTGTGTGAAGTGGAGTAGGGTTTCCTGCCTAAGCAGGAAACCTGCAATGAACGTTTGTGTTGCTACAGAGAGTCTCCCCCTTCGGGATCTTTTTGTGAGGGTCGGAGAGGGGCAGAAATTATGACTTGGGGTCTGCTTCAGCCTCCTGGTGTGGGGCTTTGGGAGAAGGCTGGAGGGAAGAGCCGCTGGTGGCGAAGAGCTGGAGGGCCTCATTCTAGTGGGACTGCATCATGGCCTGGAACTGGCTGACCATCTCAGCCCGCTGAGCCTCCAGGTGCCGGTACCTAACCCTAACCCTAACCCTAACCCTAACCCTAACCCTTGCACTCCCGCAGGTCTTCCCTCTGTGTGGAAAGCCTATGCTCCTAGTCCTCAGTGAGGTGCTTCTGCTGAGCTTCCTTCTCGGCCAGATCCAATTTGAACTGAGCTGCTTTGCCAACTCTTTCTCATGACGGCTGCTTAGCTCCAACAACTGCTTCCCGTTGGGGCCCTAAGGAGCCTGGGGAGGG
>JANHZT010006845.1:41752-52481 GCA_032468215.1 Stegonotus admiraltiensis | reverse complement strand
TTCACCAAACTGCTCAGAAAGTTAACAACCGGTTCTCCCGAAGTGGTGCGAACTGGCTGAATCCCACCACTGGTGTTATGTATTGAATACATAAAGTTGTGTTAAGTCCTGCTAAAATGAAACTAACCTTTAGATGACCCTAACTGTTAAGTTCAACTGTTTTGGAAGGAAATTTAGAACATTCATATTTGGGCGGGCTTTTTCAACTATTATGATCAGTTGAGGCCAGTGGTAGGTTCTAACCGGCTTTACTACTGGTTCTCTTTGTGCACATGCTTTGCGTGCAATTGCCTCTTCGTGCACACACTTCATGTGCAATTGCCGCATGTATGCGAGCAAAGCGAGCATGCACGCCAAACTTGCACTATGCGCAAGCGCGTTACGAATCTTCCCAGCTGAGGTGCGGCAATCCACTCTGCCACACCTATCAGCTGGGCTGAAAAAGAAGAAATAAAAGGTAGGAATAACGCGGGGGCGTGTGGGAGGGCCCAGCTCCAGAACAAAGAGAACCGGTTCGGTGATGTCATATCGTCACCGCTACCGGCTCAGCCAAACCGGGCCGAACCAGAAGGAACCCACCACTGGTTGAGGCCCTGGGGGTATAAATTACAGGAATTTGCCTGTTGTTCAGAGTTCCAGTTGAGCCAATAAATGCTGTTGTATCTGTGCTGTCTGTTCTTGCCTACCGCAGCCCACAACATAATAGTATGAGCAACTTATGCTCCAAAGAAGTGAGGTGGAGTAACTTGATGGAGCAGGTAGCCAAGATGATGAACCATCATTGAGTCAAAATCTCCACAGTTTGGTGGAGTTGTTGTTGGAACAACTGTATTGCTCACAACCGCACCGCTAACACTCTATTATAGTGGGTTTTTGGACAAGTATAAATATCCAAGCAAACTTCCTGATTTCAAATGTGTTTCTTAATAATACTATGCAGGATTTATAATTAATGACAAGATGCAAAATGAACAACTCTCCTTTAGATCACCACAGATTTGTACTAATATGCTCATTTTATAACGTGCCAGAGAGCTTTCTTGAGAGAGGATGCTGTAGGTCAGGATGTGACTGGAATTAAAGAGGCTTAATTGATCAGTTCTAGTTTTATATTTTGTTATCCCACCTTTATTATTTCTATAAATAATTCAAGGAAGTGAATGACCCTAGTACTCCTTCCTCCTATTTTTTCCCCGCAACAACAACCCTTTGAGGTGAGTTGGGCTGAATGAGAGTGACTGGCCCAAAGTACTCAGCTGGTTTTCATGCCTAAGACAAGACTTTAAATAAAAATGTACATGAATATACATCCCAGGGAAAAGGAAAAGTACAACACAAAATTGATTAAGTGTACCACTTTACTTGAGGAAACAATTTGCAACCAACCAGTCAATTGTTTAAAATTACCCATCTTCTTCTTCATAGATTTGCATTAAGATAAAGTTGTATGTTTTCTCATGTTTGGAAAGTTTTGTTTCAGCTTTTTGATGTAAACTCCATCCATCCTCTGCCCATAATCAATACAGAGAACAAGTGCCACCTTAGAATAATATTTTCATTGCAACTTAGCTATCACTAAAAAAAAATTGGCTTGAAATTTTATATATGTCTGAGTTGGCCTCTAATAATGTAGGTGTCAACATTTTACACGATCTACCATTATCATGCTGCTTTCTGCCAAGTGCCTCCTAGTCTTCCCCAGTTAATAAGTCCTTCATCTTCTTCTGGAACACCAATCTGCTCAGAACCTCCTTAAGGATTGACTGGATCATACCAAAAATGCCACCTTTACTGTGAAATATAATGCCTAACTTTCTACCAGTTTTTCCTTCCCACCGGCTATCTTAAGAAGCTGGATATTTCATTTATTGAACTACTATTGTAATAATATAGATCTTCATCAAGCAGCTTCCAGCCATGATGAAAATGTTTTCCACCATTTCCTCATGACCTTGGAATGCCTGTTACCTCTTGTGCATGTCTGCTTCACTATCGTCATCCTCACCCATCTTGGCCAAGCAGTGGGGAGAATGAAATAATAAAATAGGATATGTTTTGGACTCTAAGGACAGGAGCCACAGAACAAAATATCTGATTCATTGGAAAGGGACACAAATGTTGAACATACATAGGGGTTTAAAAAAAGTAAAGAAGGCAATCTAAGGTCAGAATTTGTGACGGCAAGCAGCAGTTCCCAATCTATAGAAAACCATGATGGAAATATATTTCAGCTGCTTCCCAAGACTCTCAAGAGACCAGCCAATCATCTGTAATAGAAAAATCAAACTCTGCAACACTGAATAATATAAAGGCTCTAATTTCTATATACAACATCTCTCTTCAGTAAAGAGTTCAATGTAGCAGGATTACATCTGGGATTCTTCTCCAGAGTAATATTTACTGAACACATAATGTATGTTTGGAGAACCAAGATTTACTATTGAGGTGGGAAGCCTGACACCAATGCCTGCAGCATTTTGTTTCTCAGTGGACAGTGAGATGTCTCAAGTACAGGAGACATAACTCTCATGTGCTATGTTCCCTGTCAGCTGGCATTTGAAGACATGCTTTCTTCACCCTCCCAAAAACCCATTGATTCTTTAATTAAGTCTTTGAGAGACTTGATAGTTTTTAGGAAACTCTCTTTAAAAGTGATCAAAGTTAACCATCTTATACTATTATGCTAATGAATTCCACAACTTAACATGTGTGAAAATGTTCTCTTTTTGGATCAATTTTATATTTCCTTTGATTGTGTGACATTGTGTCCATTTTCTGCTTGCCCTTTAGGGTTTGTAGCAGATGTTTTGTGATCCTTTTCTATATTCCCTTTGATATTTTAAACTGCTGATAATAAGTTTCTTTATACTTGAATAATTTACTCTGACCCATGTCCTCCATTCCCTCTTTCTCTCAGACTTCATGGCCAATACATCTCAAGGCTCTTCCTATCATCTGCAGAATGCTGTACAAACTTATTCAAACTAGTTGCTGAATAACAAAATAATAGAGTTGGAAGGGACCTTGGAGTCCATTGTATCATATCTAAAAAATCTTGGAGCATTGGAAAATGATTGGAAAAGAGCTGATGTGGTTTCCCATCTTCAAAAAAAGGAAAAAAAGCAGACTCGGGAAACCACAGACCAATCAATCTAACATCAATACCTGGGAAGATACTGAAAAAAATAATAAAAAAACAGATCTGTGAACATCTAGAAACAAATCAGTTATAACTAGTAGCCAGCATGGATTTGTTAAAAACAGATCATGCCAAACCAATTTTATTTCATTCTTTGACAAAGTGACTAAATTAATAGACCAGCGAAATGCTGTGGACATAGCATATTTAAACTTCAGCAAGGCATTTGACAAAGTAGACCACAACCTACTTCTTGGTAAGCTAGAAAAATGTGGGATAAACAGCATCACCACAAGATGGATTTGTAACTGGCTGACAAACCATACTCAGCGAATAGTCCTTAATGGAGGGAATCCACATGGAGGGAAGTAAGCAGTGGGTACCACAAGGTTACATCCTAGACCCAATACTCTTCAATATCTTCATAAATTACTTAGAATGGGGAATAGAAGGGGAACTCATCAAATTTGCAGACGACACTAAGCTGGCAGAAATAGCCAACACCCCAGAAGACAAGCTTAGGATCCAAGATCTTGACAGACTTGAACAATGGGCCCTATCCAACAAAATGAAACTTAATGTGGAGAAAAGCAAGATTTTAAACCAAAGGTACAAGTACAGATTAGGTGAAACCTGGCTCAAAAACAGTAACTATGAGAGGGAAGTACTGGTTTATAAAGCTTTAGTAAGGCCACACCTGGAATACTGCATCCAATTTTGGTCACCGGATTACAAAAAAGATGTTGAGACTTTGGAAAAAGTGCAAAGAAGAACATCCAAGATGACTAAAGTCCTGGACACTAAAACATATGAAGAACAGTTGCAGGATTTGGGTTTTGCTAGTCTAGAGAAAAAAAGGACTAGGGGGGACATGATAGCAGTATTCCAGTATTTGAGGGGCTGCCATAAAGAGGAGGAGGTCAATTTATTTTCCAAAGCACCAAAGAGCAGCACTAGAAACAATGGGTGGAAACCAGGAGTGTGTTCTACTTACCTTTGCTACCGGTTTGCAATGGGATCACCCGCGCCCACACGCTCGCTTCGCTCACACACACGCCTTCTTTCTGCGCATGCGCAGAAGCTTCTGTGCATGCACAAATCACTTCTGTGCATGCACAGGTCACTTCTGATGATGTCAGGGTCAGTGGGCAGAGCCTCCCACCAGTTTTACTACCAGTTCTATAGAACCGGTCCAAATCGGGGCAACCCACCACTGGTGGAAACTAATCAAGGAGACAAGCAACCTGGAATTAAGGAGAAACTTCCTAACAGTGAGGACAATTAACCAGTATGCCTTCAGACTTTGTGGGTGCTTCATCACTGGAGGTTTTTAAGAAGAGACTTAACAGTCATTGTCTGAAATGGTATAGGATCTCCTGCTTGAGCAGGGCCTGGACTAGAAGACCTTCAAGATCTCTTCCAGCTCTATTCTGATTCTGATTAGTTCAACCCCTGCTCAGGCAGAAAACCCTATACATCTTCAGACAAATGGTGTAGTTCACCTCCTTCTCAACTGTGTTGAGAAATAAAAGGGGAAAACTCAGGATATGCTCTATAAAAGCTTTTCAGTGGAAATATTGCTGAGTTTTTATAGAAATGTGAATTGATGTTCTCCAGCCATAAGATTCACCAGGCTTTTTTTTTTGACATTGTAGTAGTATGATAAGTATGATGGAAGAACTAAGCAGGATTTTCCCATCTCATTCTAGAGAAGTCCCATATTTATGTCCTTTATCACACTGAAGTTATCTTATTCCATTTGAAAAATTATAACTGAAAATGTATATTGTTTAGTAGCAGTTCTCACATTTTAAAACCTTTTTCTCATACCATTAACAAAGAGTTTCCAGTTAGTGAAAACTGGTGAAAAGAAACTTATAAAAGAACTAAAATTATCTGAGGTTTTTTAAAAAATTGCCATGATCTGCCTGCCTAAATACCACATTGGGCTATGAATAGCTTTTATTTTATTGGTAATAGTAGAATTTGCATCTCCAAACTCCAGATAATTTTTACTGCTGGGTTAAAGAAGCCCTGCCAACACTAAATATTTGTGGAGATTCAGTTCGTAAGGCTAGAACAGTTTCCTTTCTAGAGCAGAGCTGGAAAAGGTGGATATACTTTCAGGAAGTTGCATTAGAAACATTAAACCTTTCAGCAATTTATGCAAAGCTCCACTTGCATCTTTACATTGAAGACCCAAAATGATAATTCAAGTGACATTGATGCATTTTTGCTAGTTGGAGAAAACCGATCATACAGTGTCTAACAGAAGCTGGAAAGGTAAAAACAACTGGACTAAAATGAAACATCACTGTGAAGGAATGCAGAAAACATTAACTTCAAACATGTGGGATTAATAAAAATGAGAATAAGATAGATGTTCTCTGTGTTAGGTCAGGTCCATATGGATTTAATTTAGGGGATTGTGCACAGTTTCTCAGTGTTTCAGATACATGCTGTCCAGACGTACCAGTTTTGGTTTTGGTTTTTATTCTTAGTTGATCATTCAAGAAGAAGCATATAATGGGCAATTCTCATTGCTGAATCTTCCAGAATAAACATGGATATGTCTTAATAATCCTCTGACAGCAAGTCTTCACATTTCAGGTCATTTTTTTACTTTGATCACTGCATTTGCAGAGATGAGTCTTTTGAGTGAAATCTTTCAAGACAAATCTTTGTCTTAAAACCAAATCTATATCTGGTACCTTGTCTGATTAGAAATAGGCATAATTTAATACCTGATCTACTAAATAACTACTGGTCCAGTAGATTGCCCCCATCTGTTTCTAAAATTATTGTGGCTGCCTTTCGATTGTCACTACCTTTCTCTGTGAACATGGATAACAGGACAATCTAACAGCAGATTGTCCAATATAAGTTTAAATTGTTAACATTTTCAGTATAAATATAGTTTCTGAAGAGGTAACAACTATGTTTTTCTTAGATTGGACTTAACATGATAAATACAATTTAAACAGCAATATAAGTAGTATTTAGGCCTTAGCCATTGTTTAGGCTCCATAACTTCTTTTCTCCAATATTATGCAGTAATAATGTTGTAAAGGTCCAGGAGCACATGCATAGCGCCCTCTCCTGGCTCTCACCTTTAGTATCTGTGTGACACAATTTATGGCTCAAAATGTTTTGAGCATTTTAATCTCTTAAAATATTGTTAAATGTCTAAGATTTATAGAAATTTGGAATGTTGTCTTTAGTATCCGCATGAAATACATACCGTACATTATTCTGGGTACGCATTTTCAAATCATCATTGGTGATTTGAAAACACCAACGATTTGTTAATTTGAAAGTGTACATGTTATAAAATGCTGCTCAATTCTTTTAATCCTGCAATATTTCAATGTTTGTTTCCAAGCATTATCGTATTTTAGACTACTGCAGCTAATGTTCTGGCTGATATATAATGTCTTTTCTTTCCATGCAGCTGTCTCTTCCAAATTTCCTATTTCTTTTGTGTCAAGAGATGCTTATGCCATTTTTACAAAGCCCCTTGGATACAAATTTCATTGTGTTTAATTAGTAGAATTTAATGATATAGGAAAATGACTTCTGTATGTGGTACTTGGGAAATGTTTTGTATGTGGTACTTGGAAATGAACCCTATTACTTTAAACATAAGTACTAAGAGGATTGTCTTTGCTCACTTTGCAAGTTCTTAAAATAGAAAAATGGCAATAAACTGCTGTATGCCTATTCTGGTTCGATCTTATCCAATTCTGAGTAGTTGTCACTATCTCTACAATGAAAACATCCTGGAAGTTGTTACAGAACAATTGAGCAATTGGCTTCCTTACAAAAATAACTACAACTTCTGAAAACCTGACAGAGTGACTAAGAAGGGTGGTAAACGGTATAATCCAATGCACAGTAAGATGGAAAAAGTGGTCACTGAAATAATTGAATTTGCAGAATTTTTGACTGTAACCAAGAATCTCTTAAATACAATCTGTCTGGCTCCCTCCTTTCAGGCACCATTTATGGTTAGCAAACGCAATATGAGTAACTACACAGAAACAGGCTGAACTGAACATTAAAACAAGTCTAAATGTTTGTAGATTTCCATACCAATTTTATTTAAAGTATCAATTTCTTTCTGTTACTTTTTTCATCACCAAAAGAGGCAGACAAGATACCCGTGTTTTTTAAAAAAATTGGGGGTAGATGGGGTTCTTATGGGAAGTAAATATGTTGATAAGTTAGTATATATTTGAAATACTGAATGATTGTAATTTAATCTTTCTTCTGTGAACCAGTCCTGCGCTTCATTTTTTCTCCTAGCTCACCAGGCCAGCTACCTATTTTTAGTGCCAAAAGTTTTAGCTTCTTTCCTATCATACACTATTTTTTTCTGCCAAGCGTTAATCTCTCTTTCTCCAGCTTGATGTGCTCCAGAAGTATTGGATTATCATCTGATTAGGGATTATGGCAGTGGTGGGTTGCCCCCGCTTCGCACCGATTCTATAGAACCGGAAGTAAAACTGGTGAGAGGCTCCACCCACTGACCGTGACATCATCAAAACGCTTCTGTACATGCACAGAAGAGTGCACAGGCAGTCCTGCTGCGAACTGGTAGTAAAGGTAAGTAGAACCCACCCCTGGATTATGGATATTATAGTGCAATACAAAATATCAGATTGAGAACTGCTACTATAGGAAGTGTACATGTGTTTATTGGTGTGAGTGATAAACTGAGAAGCATAGATTCTCAGGGCAGAGCTGTCAAATTGTGAATGTGGGTATTACAGTCTTCTC
This sequence comes from Stegonotus admiraltiensis, assembly GCA_032468215.1. Lineage (NCBI taxonomy): Eukaryota > Metazoa > Chordata > Lepidosauria > Squamata > Colubridae > Stegonotus > Stegonotus admiraltiensis. The sequence goes on along the minus strand of JANHZT010006845.1, from coordinate 44,563 downwards.
CTGGTCTGGGAGGATCAACATAAGATAACAAAGGAGGAATAAAAATTTGTATATACTAATGCAACTATTGTCTTGGCTTGAGATATCAGATTTTGCCTCTAAGGAAATTATAACATAACCAAGTTTAACAAACATTGGTACCATGTTGTTGGATGTTTTCCAGTCCACATCCCTGTAGATTGCTATGTGAAAATCAAATGAATGGTTAAAGGATATTTAAATCAGGGTGTGGGATGTGCATTTGGATAATACTGTAGTTACAGTATTTCTGGCTATTAATTGGGGGGAGGGGCAGGAATAGTGTAAAGCACTCTAAAGGCAAAACAGATAAAACAAACTCCCTGAATTATAGGACAAGAATATGGGTCAAGGCTGTGAGGTTTTGGTGAAGGAGTTATTTGACTTTTTAAAATATAAATTGTGGTTGGTAAAACCACAACATGTATTTTGTAATCCAAGTAATCCAAATTTACTTCATGAGTTACTTGAGAAAGATATAGTAAATATCTATAGTAAATCTAGCTAATTATTGTCCATATTGAAAGAGAATTGGAAGTATTAGGATAAAAGTCCCAAAGGATTGACAAGTCATGCCAATGATTGGTCAGAGCAAAAACAGGATATCATTCCTAATCAATGGAAAAATAATTCCAGACTGGAATTATTCCAAGTATAAATATAAAGCAGGGGTCGGCAACCTTAAACACTCAAAGAGCTATTTGGACCCGTTTCCCACAGAAAAGAAAACACCGGGAGCCACAAAACCCTTCCCGTGCCTGACTATTTCCTGAGCAGCCACAAAACTAACATGTAGTTGAATTAAACATTCTGTTTTCTTCTGAAACTTTTCTTGGATTTATCCTACCAGGGTCAAAAAGCTCAATAAATCGCATGCCAGTGGGTGTCTCACATTCATGGTTGTGATGCATATTTTGAGTGACAGCCACAGCAGAGGGATGATTTCTTAGGGAAATTTCTGTTAGCGAATTGTATGGTCCCAGCTGCACCAAATAATGTAACCTTATCACAAGATAATAGGAAACACGTATGAGGTATAGTAAGGCATGTAATAATACCTGGGAATACTTCTGAGCTGTTTTACATAACTATCTCCCACTAGATAATGATAGAACTCTGTGCTTTATCAAATTTAACAGGAATTACTAATGCTATACTTGACTGGCCAATACTATTTTCAAGCAGTTTCCATAATTCCAGATCTGCTGCAATTACCTTCTTTGCAGTTCATTGTTTATTTCTGATTCTGAATGGGGTCTTTCTAGGAACATAAAGTAAACCTCTACAATTTTACACTCCATGATCTAATCTATATCCTTCCTTCCTTCCTTCCTTCCTTCCTTCCTTCCTTCCTTCCTTCCTTCCTTCCTTCCTCACTGAGCTAAAGTTTTTAATGTCCTCTTTTGCTTTGCTTTTCAAAATTTCCTTTTTCCAAATTTTGGTATCTATATCAATTCAATTTTCCTCCCAGTAATCCTTTGGTTTGGTTTTTTTTAGTGGGAATCAGTAACTTCTTATATAAAGTCATTTCTTTCTAAACTCAGATTATGTATTTTTCAATAATGTATTAAGCAAATTTCAAATTGATTCTTAAGATGAAATGAAATTTAAAATTAAATCTTATGTTTAATAAAGACTGACAGGCAAAATCTTCGTAAGATTGTTAGACATGTAATGCTTTGCTAATTATACCCCAAATCATTATATAAATATTGTTGTCTAAAATGTCTTAGTTTATCCTCTTTGTTCACATTTCATCTAGTTAGAGGAAAGCCTCGCCTGACATTTGGAAGTTTGTGTTGGCTCATCAATAACATTTTTGATGTTACTGCATTCCCTTGGATCCATAATACAGTTCCTGAACAGTGGCATACAATAAAAGAACTTAAGAATGTTGATGAAAGAAATGGCACCAGAGGAATCTCTTGTTATTCTTGGCTTAGACACTTTGAGCCTCAACAATAGCTTGTTTTCTTCTTCTTTAAGTTGTCAGTTATTCAGGTCTGGAATTTCCATATTTCAAATATGTGAATAATCAGCTATTTCTGGCAGGTAGGAAGACATTTACTAGAGATTATAAAAGTTTAGAGTGAGTTGACACCTTTAAGTGAAAAGAAAACAACTGCTTTGAAGTGCTACTTTAATAAAAACCTGGACTTTCTGATTATGCAATCAGCACTTTTAAAAATGTTAGCTTTGAATCCAGTCATAGGTATAGGAATGACGGATTTTGGGGGTTTACTTATTTAAAATTAAACACATAAATACTTTGTCTTAAAGAACTGAAGTCTTTCGTTTCTAGACAGTGGCAACAACAAATTATTGTAGTTACTAAGTATAGGAAAGTGAAAATAGCCTAGACAGTATTCATTATTTATATACATTCAATTCAGTATATAGTTAGTATTTTAAATATTTTATAGATCATTATTGACTCCACTTCAATTAATCCTTCCTTCCATCCTTCCTTCCTTCCTAAATGTAAAATCAAATATTTTTCACTTTCCAAACCTATATCAATGATTTTTACTATTTCATTTTTTTCTTAAGCACTATTAAATAATATACAAATTTACATAATTTGCTTGCAAATGTGCATATATTACAATTAGACATAAAACGTGAACATTTTTTTCTTTTTTTAATTTATTATAACATAAAACAACAATACAAGACATACAACATATATATGAATACTCTTTTTACAACGATTTCGTGATGATCTTTCTTTGTTATTCACAATTTCCCCTTATTTCTCTTTATATTATTCCAATTTACTACTTGTCCCCTTCA
>JANHZT010006845.1:13604-27796 GCA_032468215.1 Stegonotus admiraltiensis | reverse complement strand
GGGCAATAAGCTGACTTTGTATAAAATATACAAAAGTATGAAGGCTATTGCTTAACGCATTGTAAGCCACCCTGAGTGTCTGGAGAAGGGTGGCATATAAATTAAAAATAAAAAAAATAAAAAAGTGAAGATAATATTTAATAGGTTAATTCGTATTTTAGGTGATTTTTCAATTATGAATTGAAATTATGAAGTAATCAGAAATAAGAATGTAGCATTCCCATTAATTTGACTAGAGCAGAAATTCTTCTGATCTCTGCTTTCTCTTTATAGTTTTTTCATTTATCCCCTGCTAATTTATGGAACAAAATCCTTACTGGAATATCACAAAGCAAAATGGGCAGAAAGTAAAGGACAATGGAAAATAGTAGAAGAATTTTTGTGGGTTTTCTTGTGTGTAACATCATTAGAATTTGGAGCAAAACTGTTATTCTCATGTCATACCTAATGTTTGCTTTTAGTCCTTGGGTAAATTGTGGAGAAAGGACTGTAGCATATACCAATAACAATGGACAAGTAAATTTGTATTTATGCCTGTGGTAGCATAAACATTTTTTAATATTAAATCTGCAGATAGGAGAAAAGGACATTAGAGCAGATTTATTATTGTACATACATTTTTCATCAGTATTATGCAACAATATAGGACCCTAATTTGTCTCAATCATTAAGAAAGAGAGCTGAACCACTGTCATAGTCTTTGGAAGAGCCTCCAAGCAATAACTAGTTGCTACTGGGGTGGAACATATTTATTTTAAAGTAAAGGTGGTCCAGTTTTCTGCAAGACATTTCAACTGTCATAATAAATCATTTATAGCTCACGTAGAACAAATCAAGTCCTTAAATATTACCTACTGTACCCTCTTTCATTCATTTTCCATATGAAAACAACAAATTGTCAAAGCTTCATCTCATGCATAGGGGTTTTCCAATCTGATGACAGATCTGTTAGCCATAAAGGGAGTGATCTGAATGGCAGTTGCACTATTTACCTACAGTAATCTTGCTTTTGCTTTATGGTATCCAGTTTAGCCTTTATGAAATATAACCATATTATGATTCTAACAGTAATTTATTCTGTATTGAATCATTCTCCATGCCCTTGATTTATCCTGAAGGCTTTCCTGAGTATTGAACTAAATCCTCCGTCTATTACTATTTGCATGTGAATTTGCCATCTGAGATACTGGTTAAAATTAAACTTTTGAAAAAAAAAATCAGCATTTCATCTTATCATATAGAGGAATTCAACTCTTCCTTAAGGACAGCCTTAGTAAATTATTTTTCTTTGAATGGTCTATCCATAAAGCATTGATAGTAACTGGTTTGGAGCAAGCATTTCAGAGGCAAAGCAATGTATTCTAGTGTTGATTTGTAAATTCAGAGACCCGCCTCCCAATTATATTGTGGGGATTATTTTTGCCTCAACTCTTTTGCTATTCTTGAGATTCAATGCCATACCATTTATGCTTATAGAAGGTGATTTAATAATATGCGCTATTTAGATTGCCATTGCAGATACTACAGTAGGCACTTTATTACTGGTAATTGCTCATATGCTGTCGCATTGCCCATTATCTTAGCATTGGCAATCAGTTCAGTTATATTTTCTTTTTGTCAAACATACGAGCTGGCCTGAGTCTGACAGAATCTTATTAGCACTTTTAATTAACAGATACCGTCACTAAAATTTCTAAGAAAGTTGCTTAATTTTGTTCTGTTCCAATTGCAAATAGATGTCAATAGGTATAAACTTGTTTTAGTCTGGAGCACCTGGTTGTTACTTATTGCCTATTATTGTTCATTTGCATATTCTTATAAATATACAATTTTATACAGTTTTAATCCATCACATGCATTCATTTTTATATTTACATTTTTATTTCATTTCATTCACCGCCCTGAGTCCTGCCAGAGAAGGGTGGTATAAAAAATAAAATAAAAATAAAATAAATTATTATCTGCTTTATTACCATCAAAATGTATTTTGTTTATTCCTTCAATATTGTCTTTGACCATAAATGTATAAATAAATAAATAAAAATGGCAGGAAATGTTCTGCTATTTACTCATAAACATAGACTCTAGTATTGGTGGTTTAATCAGAGAAAGAGATCTGATTAAAGGAAAGGAAACCTTTTCTTGGCATCTGATTTTTATGACAGCAGCAGTTAACCTTAGAAAACATGTTGTACATTTTGTTAATGCAGTATCCTGTCCCTATACAGTGAATATTGATCAGGAAATCTATATCTATCAAAGGAAACGCATGTTTGTCTTTATGATTTCTTACTGTAATAATACTCCCTATATCTTCCCCCAATCACCAGCTTGTGGCTAAATCTACTATAGTCTTCAACTTGCAACCACAATTAAGCCCAAAATTTCCATTGCTAAGCAAAACAGTAGTTAAATGAGTTTTACCCCATTTTACAACCTTTCTTGCAACAGTTGTTAAGTGAATCACTGCAGATATTATGTTAGTAACATGGTTAAATGAATTTGACTTCCCCACTGTCTGGTCCAAACTCATCTGGCTGGCTTCCTGCCTAAGGCAGGACTAGAACTCACAGAACTTCTGGTTAAGACACAGTACCTGGTGCCTTAACACTTCACCAAACTGGCTCCATAGCTAATCTAATATATTCTGTATACATCTTACTAAGCAGAAGTATTGAAATAAATCTCCACATAAATAAGGATTCCAATACTTACCCAGATTTCACTTCTATTTTCTGCTTCCTAGGACAGAAAGACTGAAATTCTATACTTAAGTCAGTAACAAAATTAACATATATGCTAAAAGGTAAAATATAGAAACTTAGTTTGCTGATAGGTAATTGTAATTTATATCTTAACATTCTCATAGGGCATTATTCAACTTGCTATAAATTGTTTAAAACAATGGGATGGAATAAAAAAGCCGTACATTAATTTCATATCATTCAGTTTTACCATAGACATTGAGAAATGACTTTTTCCATCAAATATATTGACAGCATGTACAAGTCTTCCACAAAAAAGCAGTTTTACATCTTTTAAAATTTGGCCCAACTATACTAGTCTAAAGAGAACAAAACTTTGATTCCACATTTTACAAAGGAGCTGCCATGCAATATATTCTTACAATATATTCATTTTACAAAGGAGCTGCCATGCAATATATTAATATTTTCTAATATTAAATTGTTTAATATTAAATAATTTCTAATTAATATTGTAAGCAATAACAAAAATAATTACCTATATTCCCAACAGGCAATGAGGTGTCTTAATTCCCTCCTAAGTGAAAGAAATCAAGATGAATAAATGATAAAAAAAATTAATAAAGTAAATAAAGAGAGGTGATTAAAAATGTAGGTTCCCAATTTGTCAGTCATCATGTATTGTGCAGAACAGACCAATGGCCCTTACATTAAAAACTGAGGAGGAGGAAAGCCATGACGACAATACTTAATATTCCATGAAGCTGTCGGGGGAAAGAAGAAAAAAGTTCTGCCGCTAAACCTATTGAAATATACTGACATCCAACAAAGTGAAATGTAAAAAAACCCAAGAGAGGGATAGGGGAGAAGAACACATAGAACAGGTGCAAGTAAAAAAGCAAGCAGAGCTATAGGATTTATGTTTTTTAATTGTTCTTTATAGCCAAGGTCATATAGATAAAAACAAGCTAGCTTATTTAGGAAATGGGAGATAAAGTTTAACTGCCTGAAGACAAGTGAGCAACAAACAAAATCATATAACATGTTTAATCTTCCTTCAAAAGGGATTCAGCTGGAATATAAAGCTAAGACATTTTTCTGCTTCCCCATGATATAAAATCAAAAGTGTTTTGATTATGCCAGAACAAAGGCATACAGAATTCTAATAAAATACACATGCAATATTTCTCTTCATACTAAACATTATTCTGTTATTCAATTTCCTGAGTGTAGAATGAGAGAAAAATAGGATATGTTATTTTTCCCATTTAGTCACAGAAATGAATTGGCCTTTTGCTATATTTCATTTTGTACAGGTGATCTTAGAAATCTCACAATAAACGGCTGAGCTTTATTAGATTATGAAAACAAGAAACTGGAATGTAGTGATCCTTAGCTGTTAGTCTTTGTCAAAACCAGTTCTTTAAATTATAGCTTTGTGTACATTAGCTGAACAAAAGGGAATCCAAGAATATTATTTTATCCTGAATGGATCAGTTAATGTAAATTATAACATATAATTTAATCTGCATTGTGAATTATAAATTTAGCAGATGTTTCATGGTTTTCCTATTCCTCACCTGCAAATGAACCGCCTTTGCACCTTTCACAATGGCTTCCTAAACTATTGCTCCAATGGAGCATGTTGATGAATTTATTTCAGAACCATCCTGGCAGACCACAGTATCTCTCCTACAAAGGAACAGGGCATTTTCTAGTTCTAATTGAAATGACCATTAAGTGTTTATAATAATATAAATACTGTGGGAGATAAGATAGCAGAGAATTGCAATACCCATCCAGTTATAGCACAATTTTAGCTAAAACTGTTTTTCATTCTGTTTTTTATTTATCTTGCTTTGATGTCTTCAAAATCAAGAGTGCTAATTGCTTCTATATGTCCAAACTATAATAATTTGAATTTGGCCATTTGTGCCATAAATGAAATACTTACACAATATGTGTGGTGACGCAATGCTTAGAATGCATAACTGCAGGCTACTTCTGCTGACTGCAGGCTGGCTGTAGTTTGGCAGTTCAAGTCTCACCAGCTCAAGGTTGACTCAGCCTTCCATCCTTCTGAGATCGATAAAATGAGGACCCAGACTGTTGGACACAATACGCTGACACTGTAAACTGCTTAGAGAGGGCTGTAAAGCACTGTGAAGTGATAAATAAGTCTAAGTGCTATTGTTATATTCAGTTCTTTTAGTTTATGCATTAATATATTGATTAATCAGCTAATACATGGAAAAATGGTTCAAAGGAATATTTAATGTTACTAATATATTTATTTCCAGTTTCAACATTCCCTATTCATATTTTCTTACAACTGTATTGTATGCGATCACTCCATAGTATTGCAAATGTTTGTAACTTTGAACTTTTGACTATGCAGCTTTGTATTTGGGTACTTGTCAAAGATTGAAATTGCAATGGCAGTTGTAAATGCTGGCCATCTTGGCATACTTTTTCTAGTCAACAAACTGCAATGCATGATATTCAGCTGATGTTGGCTTTTGTAAAAAGTTATCAGGCTTTTCTGTTAATAACATACACTATATTAAAGCTCTAATAAGTACATTTTTGTAGGAAAGCTAATGAAATGGTTGTTTAAAATTCTAGTGCTGTGGTGTATCAAATGGAAAGCCTGATTAAAATGTGGGTTAAATTTTTTGTTCTATTTGCATGGACTAAGAGGCCTGAAGCCTCTTTTTTCTGGTTACGAAACAATGACTTTTACTTGTTTCTTGCTTTGGTAATGAATAATCTGGACTGAAGTGGTGTCAGTCTTTTCTACTTCTGACTTTGTGAGAGCTGCCTCTCACAATTATTCAGCTGTGACAGAATCGTGGTATGATTTTTTAAATATTTTGCTTAATTGAAAAAGTACTGATAGTTACTAATAGCCATAGTGGCCCAGTAGTTAGAATGCAGTGTTGCAGGCTAACTCTGCATTCTACTGCCAGAAGTTCGATCCTGACTTGCTTAAAGTTGACTCAGCCTTCCATCCTTCCAAGGTCAGTAAAATGAGGACCCAGATTGTTGGGGGGCAATATGCTGACTCTGTAAACCACTTAGAGAGGGCTGTAAAGCATATGAAGTGTTATATAAATCTAAGTACTATTAAGGTGTAGGAAAAAAAATAAGTGACACTTTTTTTTAAACAGACAGCAATCAGCTGAAGACCTTGCAAGAGTACCTGCTAATTCTACAAGTAACATCTTAAATAGACTTCTGGTTAGTTATGATCCCAGGATAAGACCAAATTTCAAAGGTTGGGTAATGTATAACAATTATTTTAATTTGATTGATTTCCTATTCTACATGTTTGCATCTGCATTTTAATTATTTATTTCTGTAAATTAGCTAGACATTGGTAGGTAAGAATTGATTAGATTTCAAACTACAATAAGCAGAAAATAAACTAAATGTTAGATTATGTATTTTAAATTTAATTTAGAAAATTGAATTTTCTTTAAACAAATCAGCATAGTCAGCAATCACTATAAATTAATATACCATTATATACAAAAATCTATCTGAATTGTAAGCTGAACTAACCATTATTAGTCATCATTACTTTTTTCACCTGCCCATCTAATATTTGGTCATACTATGTAATTAATAAATTGTTAATAATTTTACGGCCTTTTTCCAAAATTTTCTTCATAAACTAGAACTGAGTGTACTTTCATTAAAAATATAGTATTAGGATTACTTTTTTACTTGCTCTGTATTATAAATCTTTTATTTGAGAGTCAGCTAACAAAAATAAAAGGAAAGGTAAAAGAGAATAAAAATTCTTATGCATATGTTTTAGGAATCCCAGTGGATGTAGCAGTGAATATTTTCATTAACAGTTTTGGATCAATACAAGAGACAACTATGGTGAGATTACAGTTATTTATTTATTTATTTGGATAATCAATGTTTTCTTTATTAAACATAATAGTACTTGCTGGGCAACAATGTTAGAAGAAAAAATATCAGAATAGTTAAAATTAATGTTAAAATAGTCAGCGCTCAAAATAGTGTGGCAGATGAAAGTTTAGAGGTAAATGACTACCAGCATTTTAAAAAGTTTGGATCAAGATTACTCAGGAGCAGATGTTAAGGAAAGAACAGTCCGAAGAAGGATATGATACGTCACCTTTGAATCCTCTATATTCACTATATCTGTATAAGAGGTTAAAAATTTTCTTTTCTTTTAAGTGTTTATTTAATTTTTTAAAATTTCCTCCTAAGGCTATCATAGCTTTATGGATTGATCTATAGCTATACAGAGAGGGGTCTGGGACTGTCAGACTCCCACCCTTGGCCGCACCTCCTTTGCCTCCAGTCTCTCGCCTCAACTGATTTACAGCCAGCTTTCCTCCTCCACAATGGCGCTCTACCGGCCATTCTCCCAGGCCAGACCGCCTTTGCCCTTTGGCCTGACCCATTCGCTGAGACACCGTTTGTTCCAGGCGTTTCACTCCATGGAACAAATATCCCTCAGCCAATGAAGTGGCAAGCAGAAGCCATGGTGTTGCGGGGGCAGCATGTAATTGCCGATAGGCAATCGCAAGGGCTGTGGGGTTATGGGAGGAGTGACAGGCAAATGGTGTTGGGGTGCAGCTTGTGGGGGATGGCACAGCAGTGCATGGGAGGGCATAGCAGGAGAATGGTGGTGTGTGATGCATGGGGGATGGCATGGGGAACTGCAGTGAGTGCGGCTTCTGGAATGGGGGGCACATGGCTTTTGATGGGGCATGCAGCATCTGGTGTGTGTGGGGGGGGGCAGCAGGCCCACTACCCTTCAGTATCAGGCAGGTAGGATCGGGGATGGGGTGGGGTGGCAGGCCAACTGCTTGTTCAGTGTCAGGCAGGCAGGATTAGGCATGGGGTGGAGTGGGGCTTCAGGCTGGAGTCCAGGAGCAGATGCAGTGGAGATGAGAGGAGGGGAAAAAAAGGAAGTCTTGGTCCTTGATCCCCTGTTGGACCCCTACAACGCATTGACTCAACTGGGTGAATCTTAGGAAGGAAGAACGGAAGAGAGGAAGGAAGCAAGCAAGCAAGCAAACAATAGGCGCTAGGAGGAAGGGGGACTGAAACCAGAATGGAGGGAATGGAGGGAAAACGTCGAAGGCATCTTGGAAAGGAGCTGAGAGGCATGCAAAGTCCCGTCAGGCCAGAGTCCAGGCACAGAGACGACAGAGGTGAGGGATCAAAATGGGAAGCCCCCCTGCCCACCACTGCCTGCCTGTTGTCCACTATGCCCAGAGCCTCTGACAGCTTAAAAAAAATCCCTGCAGAGCAGCGGCTTCCTTTTTTTTAATTCCCTCCCCTTCGTTGGCTCTGTTCCTGGACTCCGGCCTCCCACCCCACCTCACCCAATCCTGCCTACCTGACACCGAAAGCGTAGTTGGCCTGCTGTGTCCCCCTCGCCAGAAGCCACATACCACCCCCATTCTCCTGCCACATCACTCCACACACTGCTGTTGGCCTGCCATGCCCACTCATGGCAGAAGCCATGTGCCATCACTGTTTGGCTGCCACCACCACCCCACCACCCATATCCTCACAGCCCCTATCAGCAATTGCAAGCTGTCCCCGCAGCACTATGGCTTCTCCCTGCCACCTGATTGGCTAGTGGCTATTTGTCCTGTGGAGCTAAAAGCCTGGGACAAACAGGGTCTCGATGAATGGGCCAGGCAGAGGGGCAGACACCCATTGGCCAGGGAGAATGGCTGGGGCAGGGTCAGCAGAGGAGGAAAGCTGGCTGTAAATGGGCTGAGGCTCGAGGTGAAGGAGGCGCGGCCAAGGCTCGATGCCTAAATTCCAACTGAGAGAAAGTGATAGATATCTTTCTATCTGGTGCTTCTAAGGTACCAGCTAACCCACAACAGTTAACTTAGTCTCTATCAACATTCATTTGATCAGTGGTTCCCTATATCATTAGAAAAGAATCATGAGAACTGTGTAATTTAAGCAAAGGCTTTAAAATTTTAATCAGTAGTTGAATTTTCACTAAAATATTTTTATGTTTTATTCCTAGTTTATTTTTGTCAAGAATATCTAAAGTGAAATAACTGAGATATTTAATGAATTTGCACCAACCAATGTTATATATATCTTTCTGATATTAAATTCTCTCTTGATTTTATTTTGAAATCTCCTTTGGAAAATTTCAGTATATCAGGGGTGTCAAACTCGATCCTGTCGCAGGCTGCGTTGCAATTTTGTTTGCCCTTAAGGGAGTGGGCATGGCCTGGTTATCGCAGCTGACTGGTTGGGTGTGGCCAGGACCGGGGCTGCAGGGGCCGGTCCCTTGCTATTTCTGGGGCAGCCCGTGGGCCAACTCTGTGGCCAATCCGGCCCATGGGCCGTGTATTTGACACCCCTGCCCTACGTTAACCATTTATGTTTAGTTATTATTTCTCTTTAATTTTTTTCCATACTAACAGCAAAGCATTTCTAAGATAATGTTTTTGGAAGTATCTATGCATTTTGTTTTTCCCATACCATAGGGAAAAAAAAACATTTGTTTTTTTTTAATTAATTTGGGTCCAGTTTCTTGTGGTTCTTCTAGAATAAATACCAAGTCATCTACAAACACCTGTAATTTGTATTTTTCTTTTTTTATTTCCATACCTTTTATTTCTGAGTCTTGTCCAATATTTCTGTTTAACTCTTCCAATGTTAATATAAATAGTAGAGGGGACCTTGTGCCTTTCCTTATATTCAAGTTTTCTGTCATGTCCCCATTAACCATCACCTTTGCAGATTGTTTAGAATATATTACCTTAACCATATTAGTAAATTTTTCACCAAAGTCCATATATTTTAATCGTAATACCATAAATTGCCAATTTACATTGTTGAATGCTTTCTGTGCATCTAAAAAGATCAACACCATTTGTTTTTCACAATGTACTTCATAGTACTCCAACGTATTCAAGATAATTCTCATATTATTTGTTTTTTAGGTAAAAATCCATTCTGGTCCGATTGTATAAATTCTTTCAAGAATCTTTTTATTGAAGCATTTGTTTTATAGTCTACATTTAATAATGATATTGGCCAATAATTTTTTATCTGTGTTAAGTCTGAGTCTTCTTTCAGTATTAAATTGATATTTGCTTCCATCCAATCTTGGCTTCTAACAATACTTCATTGTAAACCTCCAACATTGACAAACTTAAACTGTCTTGTAAATCTTTATAAAGTTCTGCCGGTAACCCATCTGGTCCTGTTGGGTTTTTTTATTCTTTTGTCTCTTACTCGCCTCTGTTAATTCTATCATCATTATCTTTTCATTTAACATAGGCTTCACTGTTTCAAGCACTTAGGTAGTTCAGCTTTTTCCGAGTATTGCTTTATTTTTTCTTCTGACACCTTCTCTTGATCATACAGTTTTTCATACAAATCCTGAATTATTTTCTTTTTAGTTTCATTTTGATAGTGAAGAGTTCCCTTTTCATGTAGCAAACTACATGAAATCCATTTCTTCTCTTTCTTCTTTTTCAACTTATATGCTAGCCATCTTCCTGTTTTATTAGCATTTTTGAAAAAAAAATGTTTTGCTCTTTTAATTTTTTGTGCTAATTCTTCTTTTTTCATTAGATTTAACTTATGTTTTATTAATTCCAGTTGATTTCTTAAGGTCCTTTTTTGCGGTTCTTTCTGTAATTCTGTTTCAAGTCTTTTGTATTCTCCTGCAACTATTCTTCATATGTTTTAGTCTCCAGGCCTTTGATCATCTTAGTTGTTCTTCTCTGAACTTTTCCCAAGGTCTCAACATCTTTTTTGTAGTATGGTGACCAAAATTTATTTCAGTATTCCAGGTATGGTCTTACTAGGGTTTTATAAAGTGGTACTAATACTTCACATGATCTTGATTCTATTCCTCTGTTTATACAACCCAAGATTGTATTAGCCTTTTTGGCTACTCAAGTTTAAGTGATCATCTAGTAAGACTTCAAGGTCCCGCTCACAGTTACTGTTTTTGAGCCAGATTTTGCCTAATCTAATCTTTTCTCCACATTAAAATTTATTTTGTTGGATAGGGCCCATTGTTCAAGTATGTCAAGATCTTTTTGGATCCTGAGCTTGTCTTCTGTGGTGTTGGCTATTCCTGCTAGTTTAGTGTCGTCTGCAAATTTGATGAGTTCCCCTTCTATTTTCTCATCTAAATCTCATCTCTGAGACAGAGCCTTATGGTACCCCACTACTTACTTCTCTCCATGTGGATGTAGTACCATTAAGGACTATTCACAGAGTACGGTTTGTCAGCCAGCTACAAATCCATCTGGTGGTGATGTTGTATATTCCACATTTTTCTAGCTTACCAAGAAGTAGGTGTGGTCTACTTTGTCAAATGCCTTACTGAAATCTAAGTATACTATGTGCACAGCATTTCACTGGTCTACTAATTTATCAAGACTGTCTTTATCAAAGAATGAAATGAGATTGGTTTGACACAATCTGTTTTTAACAAGCCCATGCTGGCTACTAATTATAACTTTATTTGCTTCTAGTTGTTTGCAGATCTGTTTCTTGATTATTTTTTCCAGGATCTTTCCAAGTATTGATGTTAGACTGATTGGTCTATAGTTTCCTGGAGCTGTTGTTTTTCCTTTCTTGAAGATGGGAACCACATCAGCACTTTTCCAGTCCTCGGGTCCTTCCCCAGTACTCCAGGATTTTTGAAAGATATGGTACAATGGTTCTGAGATAACATCTGCCAGCTCCTTCAGAACTCTGGGATGTAATCTGTCAGGTCCTGCTGATTTATATTAGTCAAGGTCAGATAGGTGGATAGGTATTCTCTTACTATTTTCTTGCTTATTTTAATTTTTATTTCTAGTTTGTCTTTTACAGTAGGTTTTTTGGGGGGGTACATTGGGCTGTAATTTCTTTTTATGTGAAGATTGATGCAAAGCATGAGTTAAGCAGCTCTGCTTTCTCTCTATCGCCTGTTACTTCCTTGCCGTCTTTAGTGGACTGTTTCTTTGATTTTTTTCTTGTTATTGATATGTTGAAAGAAACTTTTTTATTATCTTTGACTTTTGTTGAAAGTATTTGTTTATTCTGAGCGTTTACTTTCCTGACTTCATATTTTCATGTTCTGGCTATCTGCTGATAATCAGCCTTAGTTATGTGTCCCTCTTTCCATTTTTTGTACTTGTCCTTTTTGTCTTTCGGTCTGTCAGAGAGATCTTTGTGCAGCCATGCTGGTTTCTTATTGAATTTCTTGTTCTTCTTTTTCAGTGGTATTGTGCTGGACTGGGCTTTTATGATCGTATTTTTCAGAGTTTCCCACGCTTCTTGAGTTGTTTTCCCCTTTAGGATTTTTGTCCATGGAATAATTATAAAATATATAAATGTAAAAAATAATTAATGCCCTTGTTTTTATTATGGTGTTCCAACTATTCTATAATGTCTAATACTGTTCTGACATTAGCTTTCGTTGTTTTTTAGATTAAAAAAAAGTCATATGGATATGATAAAAGCAAGTGTAATTGTGAATAGAAATGTAATAAAGGTATACTCGACCCAAGTCCTGGTATCTAGGACTCCAGAGACCCTGACTTCTACTGCTGTTGATTTATATATAGTCAGCCTGTAATAAAACTGGCATCCATGATATAATAGTGGATGAGACGTTTCCCTTGTTTAAATTACTAAAATCTGGAGGGCAGTTCCTCTCTTGGAAATGTGCCCCAACAGCTTTGTATATGGCGTTATCCATTGACCCAGGCCTGGAAGAATGCTGTGCTAATTATAATTAATCTTTAGCAAACTCTATTGGGTTTCAAAACTGCTTTGAAGTTTGCCCAATGTGAAGTCTTGTTTGTGAAGTTGGGCTGCAGGGATCAGACGAGACAGTTGCATGTAAACCAGTTTCCTTGTTTCATAGCCCTCTTTGGGCTAACATGGTATCTTCTGACTAAGGAAGGGTTGCGAAAATACCAGGCCCACCTTGAAAACTATTCTAGTCAACTGTCTGATAAAGTTAATCAAATTTGCTTGGAGGTCAAATTCAGCTGTAGAGGTCCTTTACTATTGCCTAAGGAAGGGCCTGGCCCAGTTATCTAGTAAGAAGTCAAACCTGTCACCCCAGATAAAGTAGACAGAGTTCTGGGTGCAAAGGGCCAGGCTTTTTGCAGGACCACTTACATCCCATTGTCCCTGTGTGCCCTGTCACTTTAAATAGAGACAGCATATTCCCAGGCCCTTCTATCACATTATGACCTCTTATGTATGGCACCCCAGAGATCCAGATGAGCCTCACCTTGTTAGCTTTTCACAAAGTGTGCTGTTTTCCCACACATTTGGGCCAGGAGATTTGTCATGCTCTGGTCATGATGTGGTTTTTCTGATTGGGATTTATTGTTTACGTCAGGCATCATAAGTCAGCATTTTTAGCTGTTGTTTTATTTCTTCTGTTGCCTTGTGAGATGCTATCCATATAAATTATTTAAATAAGTAAATGATAGTGTTGGTGTAAACTAGATTTAATATATATTTTTTCCTTTTTTTGAAGGATTTTTATGTAAGTAAATGATAAACATGAAACGTTAAATAAAGTTTAAAAAGAAAAGAAGAAAAAGTGCAGAAAGCAATACAAGTAGAAAGAAAAAAGTAAAAAAAAATTAAAGATGTAACTTCTGATCTTCTTTATATTACTTACAAGGAAACCTATCTCTCTTTGAAATTATATTACAAGGTTCCTTTCTGTCCCATAGTCAACTCTTTTTTCAATTAGCAAATCCAGAATTACCATTTTATTATTTTACCATTTTTAGCAAAGTGTTTGTAAAACATCTCTAGTTTTTATAAAAGTACTTATTGCATAGTTATTGATTTGCTATTTTGCCACTTCTACAAATTCTTTCATCTTCACTACACACTTCACCATTGTGGGTATTTCAGTATTTCTCCATATTTGTGCATATAGTAATCTTACCCCAAAGATGCTTTTCCTAAAGACAACTGGACTTTTGGGGGGGGGGGTGTTTGAAAATACTTTGCTTCTTATCTAAGACGCTTCTTAAGTTCTTCATGAACTGGATGATTGAGAATCTCCATAGGCATATAGTAATTTTGCTACAGTTACCGTATACAAACCAATCTTCCATACTTCTAATTGGACATCCATAAATCAAAAGATGTTCTGGTTTCATCTGAATATCAATTTTTAAAAAAATGTTGCATTATCATATGCACACTAACAGAGTTGGAAGGGACATTGGAGGTCTTCTAGTCCAACCCCCTGCTCAAGCAGGAAACCCTATACCCGTGATGGCAAACCTATGGCACGGGTGCCACAGGTGGCATGCAGAGCCATATTTGTGGACACGCGAGTGTTGCCCTAGCTCAGCTCCAGCGCGCTTGCGCACACCGGCCAACTGACTTTCAGACCTTCCAGTCCCACCGGAAGTCAGGAAACTGGCTGTTTCTGGCCTCTGGAAGGCCTCCGGGGGGATGGGGAAGGCTGTT
>JANHZT010006840.1:31172-42079 GCA_032468215.1 Stegonotus admiraltiensis | reverse complement strand
TAAATGCAATATGCTATATGCTAACTTTGTAAACCACTTAGAGAGGGCTGTAAAGCACTATGAAGCGGTATAGAAGTTTAATAAATAAATAAATATTATTTAAAGTTGGAGCTTTTTCCTACAGAAGAAATTCATATGAATATACCAGTAGTGGGTTCCACTTTCCTTCGCTACCGGTTTGGAACTGTGAGCGTGTGTGTGTGCAGAACCTTCTGTGCATGCCCAGAGTGTCCGTGATGAAGTTTGGGTGGGTGGGCAGAGCCTCCCGCTGCCGCCACTACCAGTTCGTCCGAACCGTGGCGAACTGGTAGAAACCTACCACTGGAATATACATGTCCCATGATAATGTTGCAGGATCCAATCTGAGTCTGAGAACCAGAGGTTTAATTTTCTGAGTTTTCAGTCTCGTGCTGAAGCCCATGCTCAGGGAATTTCTCTCTACCAGAATGTAAAATTAATATATTCAAGTTGCTTAAGCAGCATCACCAAGAACCTGAAGGACAACTCCATATCCATATCTGTTGTGAAAGTAGCACATTGAGGTCTGTCAAAAAGAAAATGCCAATTCCAAAGTGATTCGGCAGTACATGGTTCTTTTTAACAAGAAAAAAAAATACTGTGTTGACATTTTGATTGCTTTTGAAAATCAAACATTGCAGCCTGGCAGTAACGGCAGAAATAAAAGTTCAAGTAAAATGCTTACTATCACCACATGAGGATGAAAAGGCCTGACAGCACATTATAGCATGGTCATTGGCAAGATGAAGCAGAACCACCCTGAGTGTGGTGATGCACCCGCCGATAAATCTTTTTCATTTTCTCTTTTATTATTTCATTCCTCTTTATCAAGCTACTGTATGTGTTTTCAGTTAGCAAACTCAAGCCTTCAGAATACAGCTGGCTTAAGGAGAGAGAGCTACCCTAATATTAAACTGAAATATCTGGATGCCATGTTTTTCAGAGCATTAAATCTTTTTCAGCAACAAAAGCCTCATGGCTGTTCTTTAAAAAAAATAGGCACACTGAATGCAGAAAATAACAAACAGCAGAATCAAGAATTTAACCTCATTGAAATTACCTCTGTAAATGTGTATTTATATGCACATTGCCATGTTGTATCACCCAACGAATTAATGCAGCTGTATAAAAACCAGTAGAGTAGTTGGATAGTTTTTTGTGTATTGGAGAAAAATCTGCTACCATGGTAAATAAAAGAGATAGGGCCTGGAAAGTCATACATAAAGCCATTTATTGTATGTATGTATGTATGTATGTATGTATGTATGTATGTATGTATTTATTTATTTGATTTTTATACCGCCGTTCTCCAAGAGGACTCAGGGTGGTGAACAGCTACGATAAAAAGTATAACATACAAAAATTAAAAACAATTTAAAAAGATATTAAACAGTTTTGGCCCCACAATTTAAAACACCCCAGAAATAAAATCAATTACAATTAATTTAAAATCTAAAAAGGGGTTAAGCCAGCCCGGCTTAATGAAATAAAAAAGTTTTGAGGGCCTGGCGAAAAGTACGGAGATCTGGGATCCTACGTATCTCCGGGGGCAGGTAGTAATTATTTTTAATTATTATTGCTAATGAAGGGCTATAAGGTTAAGCATTCACTGTCCCTCCAATCTATCTAAAGTAGCTTAAATGATTGTATGCAGATGCACATAATTTGAAATTTTTATTGGTATTCAAAACCTACACATTTTCATGAAGTCATCATTCCTTTTCAAATACAGAATGGCTGCTTTGGCTTAACATTTTTTGTGGTAGAACAATTTACTCCAAATTAATTCTTAAATTTCTTTTAAGAAGATTCAAAAATGATTACCAAGTAAAATAATATGTTGTATCCATAGCTGCTATATTTAGATTGTTTCCATGATATATTTGCATCAAATATACTGTATGTTGGCCTCAATTCCAGTTCTTCTGTCTGCCTTCAGCAGCAATGAATGCTGAATACCCTGAAAGACATCTTTCTGGCCATTGTACTAGATAGACCATTTGTAGATGTTATGAAGATACTCTTTTTACTTACATTGTAATCACCAAAGTTTAACTTGACACAGCAATATCAGCTCATTCCATTTCAGTCCTTAGTCTTTTACTCTGGTTTCCCTGTGAGAAAACAACAACGGGACAGTTGTCCTTTGGTTTCATGATAGCCTGTTGAAATTCCTTGTTAGCTCCTGTCCCAATGCAAGGAAGTTACTAAAGGACAGTTTTAAACTTGTTCACCAAAGAACCTTAGAACAATAATATGTTAATGCTTTTTGTGTGTGCGTGGAATGGCAGTTATGATTATTTGCCAGCACAGAGGAATTTCTAAAACCCCAAAGATAGTATGAACTGGCATATAAAAATGGCAGGCAGATGAAGTATAACATTTATAACATAAAATGCCTTTACATTTGTCTTTGGATGTTGCCAGCAAGTCAAGATAAAAATAAGTCACATAGAGTGCTACATTGAATTTAAATTGCATTATATTAATTGAAATTAGACAGATTGTTACATATTACCATTGGTATTGGCAGTGTTAATTAATCATTTTGGTCAAAATGTTTTTGGAGAAATTGGAAAAATTGCTCAACAATGTTACATCCTTATGAGGTGCATAGATTTAATATAGCAGAACAGTGGATAATATTTTTTGAATCAGTGTTATTAAAACTGCGAGAAATGGGATAATCTAAAAAATTAAGGAAACAACAACTAGTCTTGAAAAATCCTTCAGTTAATTATTATTATATTCAAATATAGTCCCAGTTTCTGAAGTGTATCAATAAAATGATTCTCCATGTATTTTATTTTTTAACAAAATAGGTGTATTCATTTACTAAATTTATTGACATAAGCATTCAAGGCCAAACTTCCAATAAGATATGCAACCCTTAAGTGTGCATATCAGTATCCATGCAAATAGATAGACGCAAAATTTGACAACAGGAAATACATGAAATATAGCTATTTAAAATTTCATGTTGATCCTTCAGACTAGAAGTATATTCTATACACTTCCAAACTCTGTTTTAATAATGGCACATGGAGGAGGTAGGTATTAATTTGATTTTGTTAGGATTTCTTTAGCGTTATTATTTTGCTTATTGATAAATTTTGTTTAAAGAAAAAAACAATACCATATGAAAATTAGTAGAGGTGAACCATAGTTAAGGAGTATTTTTAAGCAATGGAAGAGAGGGAAAGCATAATCCAGACAGAAATAAGAAATAGCGAGTTCCAGAGGAAGAGGATAGGGCACTTTTCTGGTAAGAGTTTACATAAAATGATTCCCATAAGTAGGACTATGTTTTCACAAAAGGAGAGTTGGTTTAACAGATGAGATTAATCCTTGAACTGTGCCAGTACCCCAGGGCACAATTCAAGGGCAGAGGGGCATGCTTTCAAACAAAATGGGTCTTGTGGTCATGCATCATTTTATTTTTAAGGATGCCAATAGAGCGTTGAGGAACTTGGGGAAAGAAAACAGAGTGTAAGTTGCCACCAGAGTGCCCAGCTCTCATTTAAGATCATTCTCATCTGAAACTAAATCAGATTGAGCAAGAAACTTGGGGGGAATTAAAAAGTATCTCCAGCCAGTCCATAGGTTGCCCACAATGAAATAAAGGTTAGATAGAGAATGCATTCTGTTAGTGTGTATGTTTTTAATGCAACTATATAGAACTATATAAAAATATCAATAAAAAAGAAAAAGGGGAAATGACAAAAGTGTGAGGCACAACAGAAAAGAACAGGAAGAGAAATAAATATAGTAACTCTGACTTCAAACATTCCTGAAAGATGGTCCCTTCTACTATTACTTGTCAAGCTGAATTCAGAAAAAAAGTACTTTTGCTGTTTCTAGTCTTCTAATTACCTTCCTTTTCTGCTGTTATATTTTATTTCATTTTATTCTCCCTGTACTATTCTTACTTGATAATACTGTTATATGAACTAGGCATCCAATCATGTAAGTAGGTTTCCATAGTGACATACAGAACTAACTTTTGATCCAAATCTAATTTAATTGCAAGTGTAGCAAAAATATCAGTCACTGGGTCATCACGGTGAACCTGCTATCACTACACTCTTCTTTGCTAGCATTGCAATCTTTGGAGAAAGATCATAAATCTTTACAGGCTGGACAAATGAGTACCCTCCCAGGAACCTCCCTAATAACTGTATAATTTCCCCTAAAACCATAAAAGAATTATATTAAAAGCTTAATAGAACTGGCTCCTTTTGATGTAAAGACTCTGTCTCCAAGAGGAAATGAATGAAGAGGATGTTTTTTGTTTCATGTGGCCAGGGTGTCATTTGTTCTGTGGCTGGAGAAATCCCACATTACCGGGCCAGTAGCTAATATATTGAAAATCATCTTCATCTGTCTTTTATATAAAAAAAATATGTATAAAGAAAATAGCTGCATTCATTTTCAGGTGGCAGCACGTAATTGCTACTAGGATAAGAGGCAGTGTTTTTTTAACAGTCCTTTATTCTTTGCAGGCCTTAAACAATGATTGGCTTGTCATGAATAACATCTAGCACAATTGGCTGAGGAGCACCCTCTAGACAAGGTGTCAGTTTCATGCCTTCAGCTGGGCATAGCATAAGTGGGGAAGGGCAACATTTTCATTGCAGGTGTGATATTAAATTTTTATAAGTAGTATTTGGAATAAATAGGCAGATAGTGTGCATTCTCTTGGGTTGGACAAGTTGAAAGAGCTCTCTTTTTCTAACACTCCTTTGTTTGTAATAAAGGTAGATCTGGACAATTGCATTACTGATGGAAGCATTTAAGCGTTGAACAAAAAAATAAGCAATAAGCTTCCGTGATTTCAGAACTGTATACTTTGTGAAGGATATCATAATATTTTCTTTCATCTGATACCACATATCCAGCATTCTTTAGTAGGTCTAAGGGTTCTTCTGGTTCAATAAAGGCTTTCCTTAGTGATGCTGAATATCAAGAATTCCTGTAGTATAAAAGAGCAAAAAGCATTTTGTGCACTGCAGAATAAATCTCTTCAGGAGGCACTTGGACTGATTTTATAAAACCAAACAAGTGTAAGTCTTACAACACCCTGTAAAACATAAAAAAGAAAATTTGAAAGATGATAGGCAGTAATTACTTTACAGCAAAAGCGGCACCCTCTTGGTGCCCACTTGATGTATTTAATAGCCAGTAGTGGTACTAAGCAGACCTATGATATCATTGTGGGTGAAGCCCACAAGAACGATGAGAAAAATGCTTTAAAATTATCAGGAAATACTAGTTATTTTTAATTTACAGTAATAATGACCTAGTAGTTATCATTACTGACATAGTAGTTATCATTCCCATATTTAACCACTCCATGCCCTTTTGTTAGGAAGTATTGAAATGTTATATCCCAATAAATGAATTTGTCATTGACTGTTTGTCTCCCTGTATTGTATAACTTCCTGACTAATTTCTACTATTTTCCTAGAACATTACTTCAGCTCATATTCATTTGAAATTATCCCTCTTTCATTGTCTCAGTTAAATCCGTCTTTGAATAATACATAATGTTGCCTCCAAAACTTCTCCAGCACATAGTATGCTCTAGTATTCTAAGTGAATAGTATCCACTTAGGAGGCTGAAGCATATAAAGTTACCAAATACTGAAATGACAAGAAGCCAAAAGCTTATTTCCAGTGTGAAAGGAAGGTACTGGAGACTTTGTAGGATCCTCTACTAAGTATTTCTAAAAGTTTTGATGATGCAGTAGCTGTAATATTCAGACTTACTAATGAGTACCGTAATTGAAACTGAAGAACTATTTTTACAAACTCTCAAAACTATTACAGACTGCTGGGCATAAAACATGCAGCCATTTTGAAAGCGTTCAAACTTCAACATAATCATTTGACACATTACCAAAGTAGCTGCAGGGGTGCAATCAGGCAACAAATTATTTACATTCAAATTTATATTTAACCTGATTTCTTGAATTGAACCTAGTATGCTTTCTTGATAACATTAACATTTGGAGTGATGATAATCAAGATATTGCATATGGCATCAGAATAAAAGAAGTTACACAGTTGTTTATTTCATCAAACTGAATTCTAATTCATTCTCATGATTGAGCTTGCTATAGAACCAAAACCTAAAATAGGAAGTTTTAAATGAGCATCTAATGAAATTGATTTTCTTCATCTAGTCTTATCTTCCAATTTTCCTTATCTAATAAGAAGAAAATAAAAAAGACTCTGTAGGTGGGGAGCACAGCTTTTGGTGATAAGAAGTCCTATTACCTGTGGTTTGCACATTAAAGGAGTTAAAGTTCTCCATCTGAACACTTCACTACAAAGTGTGCTGTGCTTCTGATCAACCCATTCCTTATTTAACACTCATGCTTGTTCCAGTTTCTTAATTGTTTCCATAAAAGTAGCCTACAAAAACATACGGGAGTAATTTTGCTACTTAGATGAAAGTTCTTGGATGAAGAAAGATAAACTCATGTTTTCTCCATTCTTTTTCTTTTTGTCCAGTACCCAGCTGCCTTAATGAATTTGGGAGCTATTCTTCATCTCAATGGCAAACTTTTGGAGGCTGAATCAAACTATCTTCATGCCCTTCAGTTTAAACCGGATGATGTCATCACACAATCAAATCTTCGCAAACTCTGGAATATTATGGAAAAACAAGGCTTAAGAACAACCAAAACATAATGCAGGGTTTTTAAAAAGTGTTGTTGTGTTTTGTTTGCAAAGAGTTTTAAAAAATAAAAATAAAATCCAAAATAACTTTTGGAGCACTGTTTTGTTGAGTGCTCTTGCTAACTAAGCTCTAATTGTCAAAGGTTGTAATTGCTGCTAGGAGAACCTACAGGGCTGCATTTTGATGTTTCAAATTGAAAATGAGAAAGGGATAAGTTCCATGAAGGACTTAATAATTATTGCCAAAATCCAGAAAATAAAATAAAAAAAAAAACAAAACACCTGAAACTGGAGCACCGGAAAGGGACCCATTTTAGCATATTCACTAGGGCACATTAGTCATTCACACTTGGTCCTTTTTATGTGGTTTCTGATAGAAAAGTCATGTTGGCCTACTGAGCGTCCTTCCAGTCAAACTAAGAATTTAGAAGAGGATAAAGACTGGCTTAATTTTTTTTTCTTAGGCTGTAATTCATTAAATGTATACTAAAACTAAATGTGTTTGCTATTTATCTTGATATTGTATAACTCCACAGACCTGCCTATTGAGCTAATTCACATACTAGCTCAACTATTTGAAAAAAAAATTGAAAGATGTGGTTTCATGTCTAATCTTCACTGGCAAATGCATATTGTTAGCCTGTTTGGTTGGTTGGTTGGCTGGTTGGCTGTGAATTATTCTCTGAAAGTGTAGAAACAAACAACAATGAAGGCGACTTGGAATGTAGAATTAACCGTATACAATAGTACTGAATGAAATAAATGAAGAATTAAGGCAAGCTCTCCGTCATCTTGTAATGTACTATGCTCCAGGGTCTGACTAGTCAATTACTTTTAAAAATATAGCAGGTTGCTAAACCTGTACAGTACATGCTTCTTTCTTTGCTTTGCCCTGGTTGAAAACGGGAGTGCTCTGTACTTAAAAACAGAAGCTGTCCACTGGGTAGGAAAACTGAATCTTGCTCATGACTTCAATTTTGTTATGTTTTGTTGCTTTAACCAGCTTGCCTTACTTCCAAGATCAGATCAGTGTTAAGCTGGAGAGCCATGTCCATAATAATGAAATGTAAAGTATGGATTTATGTTTGGTCTCATCAACAATATGTATTTTATTAAAAAACAAATGCATTTGTATACAGACATTTTAAATATGAACTGGATAGACATATGAAGAAGAAACATGAATTTTCTGCCTTTTAGTACATTGAAAGCAAAGGATAGAACAGTGTAGGTGAACATTTTACTGTTTTTGAAAATATGCAAACACTTGTAGCATGATTGCATCTGTACATGCTGTAGATTGCATCTGTTGCTTGACTACATGATGCATTGTGCATCAAGCACACACAAAGCAAACTACTATCTCCATTAAACTGATACCCAGCTGCCAGTTTGTGTAAATATACTTTCAAAGTATATTGTCATTGGATTAATAACAAATTTGTAGGTATGCATTTGGTGAATGCATTTTTGAAATGTTAGCAGAAGGATTTACCAGCTGTTTGTGAAAAATAAACTATTGTGCTATCTGCAAGAAACTAAAAGAGTTTAATATTTTAAATAAATATTTAGTGAATCCACAAGGTGTTAGACTAAAAGGAATTATGTGACTGACAATAGCTGCCAATTATTTTTGCATTTATTTAACTATTTATAGATGAAGAGAAAAATACGTGCAGATTCTAACCCAATTCTGCATTCTTTTTTTGTTTGTTTAATATTTCAACTTATTTAGCCTAATTGTTATGATTTGCATAAAAGCATCATTTAAAAACAAGACCACTTATCAACTCCCTTTATTATTAACTAGGCAAATTACACTATAATTTTAAAATGGCATATATACCCATCAGTCATTTTTAGATCAGTTTGACTGGCACCAAAGAGCTACTGTAGACATATCCAAGGGCTTGCTATGGCTGGCTTAATTTTTCATCTAGGAAACACATATTGTTAGTTGCGAAGTTGTGTCCGACCCATTGCGAACCCATGGACAACTTTTCTCCAGGCCTTCCTGTCCTCTACCATCCCCTGGACACCATTTAAGCTCACGCCGACTGCTCCAGTGACTCCATCCAGCCACCTCATTCTCTGCCACATAGAAAACACATAGCCAATTCTAAATTCATACTTAAAGCCACTTCAAATTAAAATGGGAAGCATGGATGGTTTTTTCAGAAATAGAGAGCTAGTTATGTGATCCTTCACATCTGGCACTATATCCTGCAACATCCATAGACTGAAGGTTAGGTGTCTCTAAGAATCCTCTCTATGTTAACAAAAAGTGTTTGTATTGAATATCATTCCATTGTTACTACTTTGGAACTGATGCATTGTTGAAGGTTTTTATTTGCCAACTGTAGCAAATAGTCATTAGCTAGGATTCCACAACTGTTGCTAGTCTTCTGGTTGCTTTTCATGGTGTGCTTTTAAATGTTTAAAGAATGTATTGGTGTTTAGAAGGAAACAGGAACACATTTATTCTGTGCATTTTAGTCACCCCAGTTTTCTGTGTCGACTTACTAAGGAATGATGGGCTATTTTCTCAGCATAACCACAATTTATGTCATCCTTGGTGATACTCTGAGCTTTCTTGATTTTCCAATAGGAGTACCATTGTTAGAAACATTTTATTATTAGGCGCCACCTTCTAATTTCTGTTTTCTTACATTAGCCTATTTTATTTTAGAGCTTTGTGCAGGTGAGTGACCTTTCAATTTTTTCCTTCCAGGTGCAGTTCCAGAAACTGTTTTATGGAATAGAAAAAACTAAAATGTTAACCAGTGAAATTCAATATTTTAATTGTTATGCATTCAGATATGGATAAAATGCAATGTTAGCTACTGTCTATTTAACTGAACAATGTACTGTTGCATCATTTTCTCAAAACTGTAAAACCAAATGCTGTGTTAATGATGAAGATTGAATTTTTAGCATCATCCTATGCATGTATACTCAAGAATAAATCCAATTAAATTCAGTGGGTCGAATCCCATGGAATTGTGTATAGGATTGCAATTTAACTGTATTAGTAAGACATTCTGAAATGTTATACTTCAGCATCAGATGCAAGGTCAACTTCCTAGTTGTAACATTTCACTTTTCATTATACTGTCTCCCTTTTTATGTTCTTTATTCTTAATTATATTTCTTATACACTAGATTTCAATGAAGTTGTACAGGAGTTTTGCTTGTCTCAAATTGAACAATGACAAATTGTTAAAATAAAATCTTGTTTTTCCATGCATTTTCAGTATAGGGTTAGGCTTTATATCTCTCAATTTTCAAATAAGTTTAAAATTGTTGTCTCTGCTCAGGGATTTGTGGTGGATATTGCAGACAGTGCTTAAAAATAAGAGCACAAATTTACTAAATTAAATTTTTATTTTTTGAGAAAGCATATTTGTATAAATTATCAAGATTTGTAGGGTTTCCTTTTTGTAGAAATAATTGTTTATGTGCCAGATAAGAAAATCCACTTTGTTTTCAGTAATAAATGATTGATAACAAATACACCGAATTCACTGTCATCTGTTATTATCAGCACTTGATTAATTTTTATTGAATATACTGTATATTAACTATCATAATAAGAAAGTAATAGCATGTTTATTTTTATTGAAAATGGCTGAATTGACTGTACTCTATTAAACCATAATATAGTTTCTTTGATTTTAGGTTATAATGATGTCTGAACCTTCACAAACTATTTTCTGTAATTTGGAATTATGGGTGAACTAAGGCATGTGACAAATCATGGTTCAAACAAAACATGATTTATAAACTCTGTTACACACTAGCAATTGTGCTAGACAATGATATTTCTCTGCATATTCCAGAATCTCAAGGTATTCTCTAGTGCTGTCTCTTATGTGTTCCTCACTGTTCCCTGAAAAAGATTGAAGATTTGTCCCTTATTACATCTCATGGGGGAAAAAAACCCCATGAATATTAGGGATGTACTCATTCACAAGATTCTGGGCAGGCTTCTTAATTCAGTGTTTCATAAAATAGATAGCTTTAACTATGATTTAATTCAATGTCCAAATTGTAAAAGAAATATGTTTTCCATTAATTTTGTTGTTAGTTGCAAATTTGTGTCTGATCCATCATGACCCCATGGACAACGTTCCTCCAGGCCTTTCTGTCCTCTACCATCCTCTGGAGTCCATTTAAGCTCATGCCTACTGCTTCAGTGACTCCAT
>JANHZT010006839.1:38794-48962 GCA_032468215.1 Stegonotus admiraltiensis | reverse complement strand
TAGCTGACGTCCTTCAGCCATCTACTGTAAAGTTTATAATAGGAGCTCAGCTGGCAAATTTAAGAAACGAAGTGACAGTGCCAAAATGACAGATGTTGCTAGGCCTTATTTTTAAAAAGTCCTTTAGGAAATCCTGCAGGACCTATGAGTCAGGAGAGGAAGCAAAATTGCTTTAATGTTCTGTCTTCAATAATCTTGGTACTATCCAGATCACTTGGGAAACAAGGAGACAGCTGTAGATTCTTATGTATTTAGGTATGTTTATGGAGTTCATTACCATTTACAGGACTCTATGCCTTCCTGTGAGTCTCATGAATCTTCACAAATACCCAAACATTCTATTTCTTTTGCTATTGATTAGTAGAACCTGAGAGCATGACAGATAGCTTGGTGGTGGTGGGGATTAATAGAAGGGAAGGACAGTTGATAGACTGGCAAAGCATTTTAAAAATGTGTTGGAAAGGAGAAGTTTTAAATCTTGAAGAAGGTATGATTGCTGGCAACCTAACATAGATAATTGAATTGTTGGTTTTAATCCTGAAAATTTATTGTTGGTTATTAATACTGAGAATAATACTGGATGGTGGTCTTGAAGTGGACTTATTATGTTACACTGCTGAATGATTGTGGGTTTGAGTAGAACCTGATTTCTCCTGAGGTGACCAGGAGAAGAGTTGCTGAAGACCTGAAGGCAAGGAAATGTGATTCAACATACTATGTTTTACCGGGCACAGAGAATGCTTGTATCAGCCTGAAAGAGAGGATACTGGCCAGTATGTTTATGTTACTTTAAATAGAAAATGTTATGAAATAGATATATATATATATACATATAGTAGATGTTAAGCCAATATCCTAGAATGCACAAATACCTAGAGAGCAGGGGTGGGTTCCAACTTATCTTTGCTACCAGATCTCAACGGGAGCACGCATTCTACACATGCACAGAGCATCCCGCCACCGTTACTACCGGTTCGCAAGATCTGGACTGAACTGGTAGCAATCACCACTGCTAGAGAGATAATAGAGGGATAGTAGTGGGAAAAGGTTACTTTACAATTCTTTTTAAAATAAGAGCCTTAGGGGTTATCTGTCCAGTAAAGAATGGAAAGTGGTTATCTAGCTGTAAATAACTCTTGTAAAGACAGGACCAAAATTAAAATATGTAAATCCAAAATTAACTACTGTTTGGTTTATTAATAAAACGTAAGAAAATAATTTTTTTTGTGGATCTTGTTTCAAATCCTATAAAAACAAAGAAGAAAATACAGATTTTTATGTATCTGTCTAAAATGGCAGGGCTGCATATCTACATACAAGTGTGCATTTCAGTGCATATTTATGTGTACATATGTATTTTGCAACTCATTATCATATGTGCGGCACAGAACTGAAAAGTTGCCTACCTCTGTTTTAAGATGAGTGACCTCTGTGTTTGGTTGTAACAGAGCAATATAGCTACATCTCTGGAATTAATCCCACCAGTTTACTTCTCTTAAAGCTACAGTATGTTTGCTTATTTTAATCAAGAACATTTATTTATTTATTTATTTTATTTCATTTATTTATTTAATTTCTATACCGCCCTTCTCCCATAGGACTCAAGGCGGTGAACAGCCAACTAAAAACACACAAATAACAAATGTTAAAAACAATTAAAAAATATTAAATAATTTGGCGATAAAACCAGTCTGTTTTCATCTCTGGGAGTTGACACAAAATATGCCAGCATAAATTTGCTTTGTCCCCATTCAATTGATACCCCTGCTGGTGGGCAACCAGGCATTTTCTCTAATGAGGCTGGGTCTGAGAAAAAAAGGCAAGTTTTACTGATGACCAGGGTAGTAGCTGACTGTCAGAACCAAGAAGCTCTTGTCCATGTCATAAATCAGCCTTAGTGTTCACTCCTATAGTTCAGGTATTGGGGAGAATATTTTTTCAGTTATCTTATTCCCTAGTATATAAGTGGCCTATCAAGCACTATCCATGACAGTTGACCAGAGGAGAAGAGGCTGCATCACAAAACCATCACAGGAGCTGAGTGGATCCTGCTTCTTGACCTCTTCTTGTCCACCAATACCAAGTGAACCTGGCCAGAGAGAATGGAGAATCGCCACAAAACGGTCCTCCTCCTTCCAGTCTCCTGAATCAGTCCAGAAGGATTTTATTGAAAGCCGATGAAAGATCCAGAAGACCCAGGACAGTTGCACCACCACATCCTGAACCTTTCAGAGATCAGCAGCAAGCATGGCCAATGCCAACTCAGTGTTGTTCTATGGCTTGAACCCAGATTGAAAATGATCCAGATAATCTGCTTCATCCAGGGCACTCTGAAGCTGTGTGCCAACTACCCTCTCAAGTCTTTTCCTAAAAAGTTGGACATAGGACAAAAGTTGCTTAACATGGCCTGAAACCATTGGATAGCCTCTTGAGTAGGGATGCATTGTGGCCTCATTGAAGATAAGTGGTACCATCCCCTCCTGCAAAGAAGCAGTAATTTGGTTCCAGCTATATGCCATCTCCCATGACTCCATAACCAACCAGCAGGGTCCAGAACATAGATGGCTTAGCTCACAGCTGCAAGGACCTTGTCCACATCCTCAGGTTCAACCATCTGAAACTTCTCCAGCTCAGACCGTCTCATTAAATTGGCTGTTATTGCCTACGAGTTGGGATTAAGAGGAAGGTAATGTCATGAAGAGATATCCCTCAAGAACTATTAGGTTCAAACTGAAATTAGGGAGACGTATGATCAAAAAATATTGGGGGAAGGGAATAACAAAAAGGCAAGGTTGCTATAACTGGGATAGGCAACCACAAGATGGCAGCAAAGAATTGAAGAAACGTTATCAGGATTTTTCCAACTCCTACAGCAGCCCTACAAGGTCATTTTCTGGCAACAACTGTATTGGTCAATTTCTCCCCTAATGCTTAGGGAACCTCTTAAGTAAAAACATTGTGGCACAAGTACATAAAAGGTACAAGTGACAGTGAAGTATTTTGAAATTTAGCCATCATCTTCATGAGTGTCCAGATAACTCTTTCAATAACAGTAGCAACAAATAGGAACACTAAAATTAGCTGCAATGTACAAAGGATTCCAAACACATTTGCTATTGGCCCAGTTGAGACATAAATCATTTTTCTAGCTACCAACATTGATTCTGCCATTTTGTACCAGAAGTTACTCAATTCTGGACCTCAGAAACACTGTACATTGAATCATCTGGAAGTTCCTCTGGCTAGCTAATGTAATTAAGTAATTCTTAGGACAAAAACTTTTGAAGATATAATTATATTGGATTGATAAGATGTATTAGTGTCCTACTAATATTTATTTCTCTTTTTACAAGGTATGAAAAAATCATCTTCCATGATGGCAGCTTTAGGGGAAAACTGGTTTTGGATTCTTGTAGAAAAGCTGTATTCAAGAATTTTTTGGCTTCTGGTCATTTAGCACAAAGAGCTTTTGTTCTATTTTTGGAAAAGGTTGCCACAATGTGAATGTTCAAGTTACTGTATTACATTTCATGAAATAACGCAACAGTAATATTAGACATATTTTTAAATTGAAGCACTTAAATTAAAATGCTATATATTATTTTGTTCTGGGTTGACGTTTGTCCAAGGATTATCTCTCTGTCCAAGATGTTGCAGTATGAATTTTATATATTTACTATGCAACAGTAATTATTAATACATACAAGAACAAATCTGAGATCTTGAAAACTTCGACAATGGTCAAACTTTGATAATGGTCAGATGTTTTTTACCTTAGATTAAAAAAAAATTAAGACCATTCACTGGCTCTCCAAAAATGTTTGTTAGCTTTCTTCACTCTCTCGAAAAACTTGGTAATTACTAGAAGCAATTTGCATCCAGTACTACAATGTAACTGTAAATTTGAGTTCCTTATGTAGCATATTATAACTTGTTCATTATAGTAATATAGTATTATGAATAAGTATGCATGGTATTGAATGTATTATTTCCTTACACATATACAGGTATGCATTTCAACTCATTCTTACTTTCCTTTACCTGGGGTTTTTTTCGCTTATGATCTTTTCTTTACATATGCAGATTTCTTTTAATTGAATGATTTCAGAGTTGATTAAACGTTTTATAAATAAGTACAATTCATATTTGTGTTTAGTTACAAAATAGGTTTCTTAGAGTTCAATCTCTGCCTCTAGTAAGTTTCTTATATAAAAGTTTCCACGAACATATAAAAAATTAACTTTTAGCCTAATAAAGATCCTGGAGTGTTTTTTCTCTTATGGCTATTTGACATATTAACTTTTTATATAATAATTTAATTTTTTTTAAAAAATGCATATATCATGTGATAAATTGTACGTCCAAAACTTTAGACACATAGTTAAAACACCCAAATGTGGCAAGTGCTATCATTAATTTTTCCAAGAGGCCACATGAGAAACTGGAACTGTTTTGGAGGGCTGCCGGTGCCCTCCATTGCTGCTGCTACCCATGCCACAGGCCAGACAAGGGCTGGATGTGGCCCATGAACCATAAAATGCCCAGGTCTACACTATATTATATATATATAAAATAGGGAAGTATTATATTCATGCTTTATACTAGTTTATTAGCCCTGTGCTAACTAAAAAAGATATATTATTACTAAACAATAATATAGATATCTGTTGAATCTGAATTTAGTAGTTCAGAAGAACTATTAGAAATACATCAGTAACACACCACCTTAGTTATTTCTGGAGCTGTTGTTCCATTTCTTTACTGACTTGACAATTCTTTATTCTTATTTGCCAAACACATCATTCACACCTGAGTGTCTTTGTCATGCAGGAAAAGTGTGCAAAATATACATGATGCAATGAATAAACACGATCATCTCAAACACTTAGAGTTACATTACAGTTTAGTTGAAAGAACTCTCCTGTTGCTAGGATTTAGTTTTGTTCTCTGTACTGTATTACAATTTTACTGTATTACAATTGAGTTAATAACAGCCTTAGCAAAATAGTTAACCATGGTGTGGACTAACAAATACACATTTTTAGTTTAATCAAATCTAAACATTATTTTTGCCCAGAAAAGCTAATCAGGATGGAGTACAACTGGCAATATTTTTTATTTATTTTATTTCTCCATATCAGAAGAGTGAACTGCTTAAACTATAAACACATAATTTTAAGAACATTTAAATCAGGAATAGTATTTGTACATCTGCCCTAAAATACCGTATAGGAATCCTCTGCCCAAACAAGAAAATAGCACCAAAATTTAATATGGCTCCGTTTAAATGTAAAGCAAACAAGCTTAAAAAATCATTATTGTAGGAATAAGTTTTCCTATTTGGCTTCCTGAATGGGCAACATATGTTTAATCTGTCAGAGGATGGTTGACTGAAAACATACCTGTTTTTTAAGTGTTTAGTACCTTGGTATTTTGCTAAACATTGCTCCACATAAAAGCCCCACCCCCCAAAATTATGTTAGGAACCCAGCTGAAGCTAAATTGTATCTAACCTAAAATGCACTCATACTTTGCCTACAATCTAAACCCAGGCTTTGGGGAGGAAATGTAACTGAATGCAGTGTGACTTAAAAGCACAAATCTGGAGCCAACAATTGCCATTGAAAAAATAATCCTTTTATATAATGGAATTTTCACAGGTTTCACAAGCACGACTCATCTATGGAACCCCTGGCAGAAATGGCCAAAGCTGGGTACTGGTGGGGTGGTGGTATGTCAGAGTAATCAGGAATCTGCATGACTGTGTTGTGCTTCTATGGAAATCTCAAAACTACAACACTGGAACCAAAAGAAAGAAGATCATAATTTGGCCTTATAGTTTCTAATTGCAGTGAGCCAGCATAGTTTTAAACAACACTTTACTAGTTTAGCTAGAGTGTCTTATCTGCTTTCTTTCAATTGGACGGTCCTAAGGTATTTAATAAAACTATTTCAATACGATCAAAGATGAGGAATCTTTTCTGTCTGTATAACCATGTGGGGGAAAAGTAGATAATGTTTGAGGTCTATGAATTACATTTGCCTGTATCATCTCTTCATTTAATAATGATTGTAATTTTTATTTAAATTGCTGCTAATTTTAAGGTACGGTTTTGGATTTGAATGTTTGTTTCTTGAAAAGCTCTTTCAGCTGTTGTTCAGTTGTTGCTTCTTTCTGCTGCATCAGATCGCCCTTGGTAACTTCCCAATCATCTGGCTTTGACAGTGAGGGACAATATGGCCGACCTGAAGCAGGTAACATATTCTCCCAGTACTCTTTTCTAGCCCTAAATACAAACAAACAAAGCCAATTAGTGATAGTTTTCTGTGAGGCATCTCTTAATAATGCGTTCTATAATAGGACAGGTGGCTGGAACAAATGATCTCAAAACTTTCAGTTTATCAATTGGATGGCAGCAGAGAGATAATTTTAACAACCATATCCTTTAGCAACAGAATTTCTGATCCCAATTGTTGTAAGTTGAGGAGTAACTATATTTTAAAGCAATTATTTTACTACCAAAATTAAAATACACTTACCTTGCTCTAACCCAAGGTTTAGTGTGCATACTCAAATCATTCCCCCAGCTACCATGTTTTTCAGATGCACGGGGTAAATAACCCTTTTCTGGGGCCAGCTCCTCAGCAATTGCTCTGATATGATATGGTTCAAATCCACAGCATCCTCCAATATATCTGATCCCTAAATTGTAAGCTTCTCTTGCATATTTGTGAACATCCCATCGGGTTAAAATTCTTGGCTCCAAAGCTGTAATGATATGAATTTTTAAATATTCATTGTAATATTCAGTTAATATTATACACAGAACCGATAAAACTTCAGCATTATCCTCAAGATGTTTCCTTTGACCTCCATGAACCAAGTTAGATAATTATGCATTTATTTACTTCTACTTTAGCTTCTAAAAAATTTCCAGACATTGTCATAAGGGTCTCCAACTTTGGGAATGATTTCCTGCCACAAGGTTGACTGAATATCAAAATTACTTAAAATCATTTGGCGGAGTCACCTTCTATTTACAAACTACCAGTAACATTCCTTTCAACTCAGCTTTCGGTTTCTCTTAAGTTTAATGCTTCAGGGTGTGTGTCCCCCTCCCCACCCCTGTTTAATAGCATTTTTGTATTCTTTTCATCAATCCCTATATTTATTAAATACAGGCCCAACATCCCTAGGGAAAATGCAAAATATACTTTAACTGGAAGAGTTGTGGAAACAGCTAATTCAACTGGTTTCCATCCTTGGGCAAATTCAAATAATGTAAACTTCCTCATTTCCCCCTACTACCACCCAAACATTTAAAACTACCATTCAAGCGTATTTTAATGTACTTGTGGCAGTCCTAGTTAAAGTATATGTGAAGAAACCATCATAATCTAATCTAAATTATACACCCTTGTACCTTAGGTTACTCTTGAAAAATTTCTTTAGTTTGGTTTAAGTTATCCAATATTTACTTGCATTTTAAGCAAGACAGTGTAGATTTCATTTCAGACCAACCATACCCTTCTCTAAAATTATGTGTGCCGTTTTAATCCGAGCATGTATGTGATGTTAATGTTTTAAACTTTTCTCCTACCTTGATAACCACAAAAAAAGAGCAATGAAATCTTACCAAAAGGAAACTCTGGTAAATCAATGAAACCCTGCTTCCCACAATCAGGGGTATGAAAAGCAAGTGGCTGTGACATCAGGTGTGCTTTTAGTTTTGCAGCTGCCAAACCTTCCTTCATGAGTTTTATAGTTCTAAGACAAGTAGCTGGATCAAAGTGGCAGTTTACTCCAACAATAGAAGCCCCTAAGAAACAAGAAACAACATTTTCTGTAATACTTTTCAGGGTCAGGATTTTTAAACATAATCCCCAGCATTCACCTCTTTTAATATTTTGTAAAACTAACTGCACTTTAAAGATGCATGAATGAAATCACCTTAAAAATGTTGAAAAGCTATATTTTTGTCATGATGAAAACCACTAAAAAATTGAGAAATAGAAGCACAATGTTTTTCTTTAACTCTTTTAATTCTTGGATAGGAATATCAGAACATAGGCTACCTTGGAAAGTGGGAAAAGTATCCCAGAAAGAAAGAGCAAATCGCTTCTATATTATTGCCAATAAAATTATATGGATGCATCCATGAAATTGCCAGAATTGAAGCTTGAATCAAAATTGATAATGAAAGTAACATCTTACCAGCATTAACTAGTCGAACAGCACATTCTCCTGGTGGTACACCATCCATGTCTCCTTCTGGGCCAATGCACAGAGTAACTGCAACTGGCAACCCAGATTCTTTTAAAGTTTCAACTGCCCATGTGGCTTCTTCAACATGTTCAAAATACTAGCAACAATTTAGAAAAAGAATTTACAAAACAAGTTGAGGAACATTTTTTTAATTGAAAAAAAATGCAATATGACAAGTTAAAAATAAGAAGCCAAGTTGTTTTTAAAGAATAGCTCCAGGTATTTACAAGTAGTCCTTGACTTATGATCACAATTGAGCCCCAAATTTCCACTAAGCGAAACAGTTAAGTCAGTTTGCTCCACGTTACAAAACATTTCTTGCCACAGGTGTTAAATGAATCATTGCAGCTGTTAAAATTAATAACACGTTTTTGTAAAGTGAATATGGCTTCCCCATTGACTATTTTTGTCAGAAAGGTGCAAAAGGTGATCACATGACCCAGGTACACTGCAACTGAGTCATAAATATGAGCCAGGTGCCAAGTGCCAAATTTTGATCACATGACCATGGGGATGCTGCAATGGTTGTAAGTGTAAAAAACAGTCATAGGTCAATTTTCAGTGCTGTTGCAACTTCAAACCGTCACTTAATAGTTCTAAATCAAGGGCTACCTGAACTGCCTATGACAATGTGCCACAGCCAGCTCGCTATGTCGCCATGACCAACCTGCCACGCCAACTCACCACAGCCAACTCGCTGCAGGACACACTAATATGAAAGAAATGATGGAATGGAATCATTAAAGAAAGGATGCAAAAGGAGGGACAGAATGAAATGTGAATGGCAAAAATTAAAAAAAATTGTATTTATTTTAAATAATTAAATAGAGTTGTTAAATTGTCCCACAACAAGTTGTCTTGCAGTGAGTTGGCCGTGGCGAATTTGCCCGCTGCAAGTTGGCTGTGGCAAGTTGTTGCGTTCCCACCCATACTACCAAAGGTTTCTTTAAGCATTACGTTACGTTAAATTACATTAAATCTTAGAACTAGTGGTGATTTTTCTTAATTCAATGTGAGAACTTTCTAACCACTTTGATTCACTTTAGTTTGAAGCCTGGGTTACCATGCCAAAGGAAGGATATAAATATATCCATATATGTATGTGGGTTTATGTGTCTGTGCATGTATCATATTATCAAGAAAGGTCTTAGAATTTGAAGTACAATTGAGGTAGAATACAATTCAACTAGGAGATGTACACAGACTTTGCGCTAATTAAAGCTTTCTTGTACAATAAAGCTTTGCCAAACCTCTTCCTCACTGCAATCCCATTTGCCTTGTCTGTTCTTATGTCATTAAGAGTACAAATAAAATAAAGATAGTAATAGATTCTGATGCTCCAAAGCATTGATATTTCTATTATAAAGCAACAAAGTCTTTGTCCCCAGATAAGCAATGCTTATCACTTGTCAGTAAATTTATTTACCTCTGCAATCAAGAAATCCACCTCTTTTTTGATAAAAACTTGCAACTGCTTTCGAAAGATTG
The DNA here is from genome assembly GCA_032468215.1 of Stegonotus admiraltiensis. Lineage (NCBI taxonomy): Eukaryota > Metazoa > Chordata > Lepidosauria > Squamata > Colubridae > Stegonotus > Stegonotus admiraltiensis. Next base: position 39,208 of record JANHZT010006839.1, on the reverse strand, counting down.
CTTTCACTTCAGTTTTACTCTTGCTACTTAAGTATGAAGGTGTTTGACTAACACCTCCAGCCACCAAAGCATCACCTTCTTGAGCAACTTCTTTTGCAATGTCACAAGCAGCTTCATTTATTTTCTGGCCCTAATGGTATGAAAAGATTGAAGTGCTAATTGTTATTATCATTATTTAAATATGTATGTTGCCCAATTCCCAGTAACTGTTAGTGGTTTACAAGTGATTGTAAACATGGAAACAAGAAACAAAAAAAGAGTAGATGGCAGAATTACAAACCTGGTGGAAACAAACAAATAAATAAATAACCTAGATCAGTGTTTCTCAACCTTGGAAGCTTTAAGATGGGTGGACTTCAACTCCCAGAATCCCCCAGCCAGTGCTGCTGGCTGGGGGATTCTGGGAGTTGAAGT